>OMMV01195318.1:0-16815 GCA_900302635.1 Chatrabus melanurus
GATCTCCTGATATGAAAAAAGGTTTTAGCAGGGGCCGTGCACATATCGCCTTCCTGTGAGATAACTAATAGTGCTAGAGACTTTTAACAAACACCATTGTGTTCCTGAGACAATGTGAATTCACTAAAGTGCAAACAGATTTGAGCTATCTTTAATAGTTAGTAAACTAGATCCAGAAGAAAACCGCCATTATGGAAATATCGTTTTTCATGCATAACTTCCAAACAGATCATGATATCAATGTGATTCCAAGGACTCGTGCTAAGTTTTCAGGGTCACGGAATCCAAATATAACTGTTTAAAAAATATAGGACTACTTTGCCTTGTGGAATTCTATAGCAGGACACACAGTGATATGTGTGTGGGACCTTACGGCGTGGCGGAGGTTTGTGCTCTCCGAGTGCTTCTAGTTGCACTTGATGTTGTGGCATCTTTCACTTCAGTGTGTTCAGTGACACTGTTCAATGCAAACACTGTTCTAAGAAAGTGGAATGGAAATTTGAAACAAAATTGTTTTGATTCAGTTTCTTCACTGAGTCATCAGTATAATGTGATCAAAAATGTTCTCAGCTCGATTTTTAATTTGCGGCAAAATATATAAAGATTTGCAGTGTATCACAATACATTCGTATCGTGGCTCATGTATCGGGGTGCATATCGTATCGTGGTGTCCTTTCCAATACCCACCCTTAATCTAGGGAACAATTTACATGCAACATTTGTTTTGTGTGGTGAAGGCGCAGTCGCACTATGCTGTGCTAAGGGACTGGTGAATGAGGTAAAAGGGAGAGAAAAGTGACCACGCGTTGGCAAAATTCACGTTCCCAGAGTTTGGTAGGGAACCTCAAACACAGCACGGCGTTCCACACCGTGAGCCCAGCTGAGGTGGGCGTTAGCCAGCGCTCCATTAGAACAAGCGGGACTTTTGCCAACGTGGCAACGTGTGGGAGAGGGGTTCGACACACCACTGTCCAGTGATTCTGAGCAGGCAGGGCGAAGCAGCGCCCAATGTAGATGATTGTACCAGTAACTTCGGCTACCGGATGCTAATGGATGCGAACATTGACGAAGGCCGTTGAAGGCCAGCACAGGCTACCGGAGGCTAGCAATCACCGATGAATGCGAATACATTGGCCCAAACGCCTAGGTGTGAAGGCGCCTTAACAGGTTTCCTCACTGCTCCGACTTGCAGTTGCCTCAGTTTCTGTACAGTTGTCGATGCACTGGTATATTTGGTAATTTATCGACATATTCAGCACATTCTATCATCAATGCCGCAATAACATTGATAACTGTGATAATTTCGGGCACTATAATCGTGATATGAAATTTTCATACCGTTTCATCTCTAATTACAACATGATAGCATTTATTGTTTTTGAGTTACTGTCCACACAGGTTGGCTGGAATGAACTGACTCACCCACTCATCTATATTTTTGTTGTCCAAGCTCTATGCTGTTACCGGTGAAGGGAATTTAAAGTTCTGAAAAATGTGATTTGCGTTAGTTCATTTAGAGTTCTACTGTAGGCGGCTCGTTGATACTCATGGATTTGTTTTTCAACTGTTTGTGGAAATGAGATTACTCTAATATAAGACAATTGTCAAAGGTGAGCAGAGCGCTCTAGATGCTTGATTGTTAACAATGTGTCAAAAAAGTCAACTTTTTCTCTGATGTTTTTACTCTAGCCTGAAACACATAAATAGTCTCCTGGAAGGCCAGTTTTTATCTTTTAAACCACAAAAGCAGAACATTTTCATGTTTTGAATCCTGTGTGAAGAACTGAAGTGTCAATGACAAAAGTAACAAGAGCACTCAGAAAGCGCAGACCTCCGCCAAGGGCATTTGTCACCTGCGAAATCAATTAGTGAACATAACTTTGATTGGCATATATGATTTATACGACTGCAAAAATAAGCCACTAGACATTAAAACCATTTTACTATGATAAATGAGCTTTTCCTCCTTTAATTTCCAATTTATTAATATTTAATGTATTTATTTATATTCTCCATTATAGTGATACATAAACCACTAATGCTGACATCAGCAGGGATTACACAACTATTAGAAATATACTACAAGTGCTGACATCAAGTCAAGTGCTGAGCTATTGGAGATAGCTCAAATCCATTGACAGCTCACTGAATCAACATTCTTTGGTAGTAGTTGGATATTTCTGTCTCTATTAGATACCTTACAACAGTATCTTACATGCCGGCACGTGAAATTTTTACATTTTGATCCACTGGATCCAGAAGATTTTCCAGATCTGGATAGAACTTTACCTGCCTATAGCTATTACCATCTTACATAAGCATGACAAGACTCATTCTGATCTGTTGAGATGTCGCCGAGATGTACACATCTGAACATGTTAAATGGGATTTCCAATGTTAAATTTAAATAAAATCCTTAATACGATCAGATACAGATGAAACTTGGTCTGGTAGTTGCTGGTCTGATCCTGTATATACATACCAAATTTCATTCAAATCCAATGGGTTTTGACAGACATGATTTTTTTAATGTTTCGCCCATTATAAGAGATTGGGATTTTTTGAATTTTTGACATTTTTTGTGACATCATCAATGCGTAGATTATTACCAACATTTTATAGGAGCATCCTTGGGTGATCACCTACCCATCATAAAAAATGTTGACCTCTCAAAACTATAGACAGGAAACTGTTCACAGACAAATAAATAAATAAACCAACCAACAAACCCACGCTGATGAAAACATAACCTCCTTGGCGGAGGTAATTAGACCTTGTTTTGGTCTTCAAAACATTTTACCACTCAGTCTAAGGCCGAGTCCACATGGCTGCGTTTTCGTTGGGTACGCTGGCTTGAAACGGCACGTGGCCGTATCTGAAAATATCTGCATGCACATGAAGCTGTGCTCATTTCTTCTTCTGCATTTGGAGCGCACTGTAATGTGTAGTGTGCTCTTCTTCTATGCTTCACAGGCACGTTCACAGCAAAAGGACATACTGCTGCTTACCCCTGCTGGTGGTTAGTGTTACTGCACAGTTTCCCAAAAGGCACGGTTTTGACTGTCCACACGCAGAAACAACTCCACCGCCGTGTTGGGGAAAACGGCAGATTATTGTGGATGAAAGGCCAAAATGGATAGATAATTATCTTTTTTCCTGTGAAAATGTAGCCACGTGGACTAGCCCTAAGGTGAACCGGTTTATGACCCCTGTGACATCTGTTGTTTGGCCATCATGAGAGACACTCCCACTCTGAACTGGGTTCCCAAACCAGTTTGGTTTGGACTGCAAAAACCGTTTAGACGAGTCATGAAAAATGTTGAAAACCAAAACAGAAAGTCTTGCTACTTCAGACATCGTCTAGAAGCTGTGTGTGTGTGTGTGTGTAGAATGTACACTTACTGCATCAATGCAGACAGGATTACAGTGAAGTGTTACACATTTTAAACAGAACTGGAAGCACGTGAGGGAAGTTATTCATCAGAGGCCATATTGCATATTTATATTATTTTTGGTGGCTGATTTTTTTAATAGTTTTTTAAGATGGCTTATGTGTATGTGTGTTGTGTGTGTTTGTTGTGAGGCTGTTGGGCGTATCGTATGCTGCTGATGGATGTCCTTGCATCCTGCCTTGCGTGACTGGCCGGTCAGATAGCCATCAGTACCCAAATAAGTTCAGGTCAGGCCCCCGTGCTTCATTCCAAACCTCATTTGGTATGCAAATGACAAACCTAAACAAAGCAAACCTTTCAGAGCAATTTACTAACTGCTCCCTCTGATGACTCTCCAAGTTTACTTAGTAAAAGACAGAAGACATAATAGGTTACTTATCGAGCTGAAGAACTGAATTACTTGTATCATTAAATAAGCCTTTGTATGTTGGTCTGACAAATTTTAGTAAATAATAGCAAACTCTCTCTAAGAAACAACTTAAATAACCTGAACTAACACTTAAGTGAGGCTTCACTTAAGTGTTAGTTCAGGATATCAGTATTTTTCTTCTCTGCATTACAGAAATGTTTGATAAATATCTTGAATCTGATTGGATAGCCCAAAGCATTCAGAGCAATACAACATTATTGTCATTATCTTATCTCAGTAAGACTTATATACCATCCATCCATCCAAATTCAAATTAAGGGTCACGGGGGGCTGGAGCCTATCCCAGCAGTCATTGGGCGGGAGGCGGGGTACACCCTGGACAGGCCGCCAGTCCACCGCAGGGCCGACACACATAGACAGACAAACACATTCACACTCTCACTCACACCTATGGTCAATTTGGAGTCACCAATTCACCTAACCTGCATGTCTTTGGAAGTGGGAGGAAGCCGGAGCACCCGGAGGGAACCCATACAAACACGGGGAGAACATGCAAACTCCACACAGAAAGGAACAGGTCAGAATCGAACCTGGGACCTTATCGCTATGAGGCAACAGTGCTAACCACTGAACCACCGTGCTGCCCAACTTATAAACCACCAGAACCCAAATCTGCTCGTTACCTGCTAACAATTCAGTCCACTATTTTGAGTCAACATCAATTTTGATCTAATTTAATGAGATTATATCGATTTTCTCCAAAGATTACAGCACAATGAAAAAAAATTATTAAAAAGTCATGATGAGTATGGGAGGGGTAGGTATCTATGCATTTATAAAAAAAAGTTAACTAATCAGACTATTAAGCTGTTATAACAGATTGACAGTAGGGCTTCAAAATATAAATCATCTTGTTTTTTTTTCAGCCGTACTATCCACAGTAAGTTTGTGAACTGAGGCTGAGCATTATATCACTGCGTGACTTTTCAAGTACCGAAAACTTAATATTATAAAGTTTATTTGATTGTAATACCATAATTATTTTCACTAAAAATCCCCCCCCCACCACCACCTGTAATGGCCAACTGGTACCACGCCCAGGCTGAAACAGGATATGACTCTGCCATTGTGCTCATTGTTCACATTACAATCCAAACAATTACACCTCAAGACCGAAAGCGCCCGCCTTGCCCAACATCCAACCGAGCCCTGGGCAGTGTGGATTATGCCCTATGTCCTCTGGGGGCAAAGAGACCAGTTTCAGTCCCCACCAGTCTCTGGTCCCCTTTCTACAACAGGTTAGATGACCTCAAACTGCAGGAGCGTCTGTCTGAGGTTTTACTCACCTGCACTTTGTACACCTGTCATCGCTGCTGTAACCCAGTCGGGGTATTGTTGAGTTAAAATAGGTGTGTGGAAATAATGATACATAGCAGAGCAAAGGGCAAGTATTTCAGGTTATTGCAGACTTCCACAGTTGAGAAATAGGCTAAAGATTACATATGTGATAATACCTCATAGACGTATGATTTTGAATCATGTGTTCGGCTTCATGATTGATTTTCTGAGCTGCCTGTGCACGGTCAGAATGGGTGTGAACAGCAGCTGGATGATGATGGTTTAAGCTGTTGTAATAAGAATGGAGGAGGTTGTTCCCACAGAAGCCTGAGCTGACATCATAAAAAAACACAACAAGGTACCTGGGGGCTGATGGGGAGGGTGGAGGTGAGCGAACCGGTGAGGTGGGAGGGTGTGCGGAGGTTCCGTCTCACCTGCTATTGGCTAAAGACAGTGCGGTGGACACACCTGTGAGTGCCAGAGGCTAAGGAGATTGGCTGCAACCTGAAAATTACACCTGTGGGGGGAAGAGGAGGGGGGCAGGCTACATGTAAACCCTTTACATATTCTGCTTCTGTCTTGTTGAGGAGCTAAACCACCTAACACCGCCGACGAGAGCTCTTGGAAAAAAAAAACAAGTTCCGATCGAGCGACAGGAAGATAGCCGCCACGCTACCAACGGGTTGGTTTTGTTCCGGGTTTGGCTGACTCTACGGCTGCATTTACTTGAAAGGGACGGACTTTTTTTTCTACCTCAGCGACAATCCAGAGGTTGACCCTCCTTCAGCAAAACAGGAAAGAGGAAGACTAGCCAACGAGGCGTCAAGAGCCCTCACACAATGATGCCTCTTGTCTTGGGTTTCTGGCTCGGTGACCGCACCTGGAAAAGACCGGGTAAATTCACAAATGTGATCCGCTCTTTGTCTTCATTCTGCATCTTTAAGTTGCCGTCATAACCTGTTGCTCAGTGACGACATACTTAAAAACTTAAGGACGTTTGTTCTTCGACTGAGATCGGGAAAGTAATTAGGTCATCGTAGAACAAGCTCTTTGATTGTGTGCTAGAAAGGGAGGGTCTAGGTAGTTTCGATGGGAAGCGAAAATAATGTGTATCAAATTCCAACTCTTTTTAACCGGGGAAAAAGAAGAGGAAACAATAGAAGCCAACGCTCATTCCTAAACTGGATAGACCAGTTGGGGCAGGTAAAGGCAGAGTGCCAGACTTGTCAAAGGACATGAAGACAGGCTGACTCCGTCTGTTAGAGTGCTAAAATGTTCTTTACATCCATGAAATGATGACATAAAATGCCTTTGATAATCATGTGATAGCAATAACTGCTTTGCTTGAAAAGCTTAAATCGAAGTCATTAAAAACTTTTTGGCAACTTTTCTCTTCAACCTGTTGAACCATAAGTCCGGGTGATCGATTGTTGAGATACTGTCCTGAGACTTTACGGTTTAGTTCTGCTGCTGCTCACTTTTGGATTTAAAAAATATAGATTTGTTAGAACAATGTCTGCTCGATAACAAAAATGGAAGTCTATGATGAAGTGTGTCGGCCGTAAAATGTCTGCTCCGCCGTTTTCATAGCCTCTGAGGCTGGGCTGCAAGTTGAGACAGACTTATCACGGGCGAGAATCTTTGCTAGAAGCTGCACGCCGTGAAGGTTTCTAAGCTCCTCTGTGATGTTTTTAAGCACGGTGGAAGTCTGGGAAGGAGACGGGAAAATGGAGGGAAAATGTCCGACACTTACTGTACTCGGGCGAAGGCAGAGTGAGGTGGAAGGCTGTGATTGGTGGAAGGAGAAACATTTGTTCATTTCTTTCATACCCATGAATAGCTAGAAGTCACATGAGTGTTCGTCGCCGTGCCACCGTGGTAACAGGGTGGGAAGGACAGAGCAGGATGTGAACAGCTAGTGAGACAAAATGGTGGACTGATGTGACATCTTTGTTCGCGTTTGAGCGGCTCGGCTGAAAGGAAAAGGAACCTGTAGCTCTTATCACCTGAGGAGGTGAGAGGTGAAGCTAAAGCTGCCGTTTGAATCGGCTGGTAGCCTGAATGACACGACATTGTAGGCCTGGAGCATTTAAAGTGTTTAAAGCTAAGCTAACATCAGCATAGCCTTAAACATGATGATTAGGTCACATGACTTAAGGCCATCACAGTTACTGTCACTTTTTTGGCATCAATTAAGACAAATTTAACATATATCGTGGTACATTTTGTGGCTTACACGGAGATGCTGATATGCTGATTTGAAAGTATTTCTCAATTATTTTTAAATTTAATGTAGTACCACAGCTACAGTGGGAATAAAGTATGGAAAAATACTTCGGCTGCTATTAACAATCAGGAATGAAGGGAAAAGTCCAGATTATGCTGCTAAGAAAATTTGCTGAATATTTGAATCCTTCATTTGAAATATTCAAAGCAAAGACGTGGGAGGGGAGGAGCTACTCGCTTTGAGGCCACGCATTTAAATCTAGCCTGTGTGTTTAGACACACACGGGAGTAGCTGCAGTAGCACCGATGATAAGCTGCATCGCGGCCTAAACGTCACTGTCAACAGGCTGCTCCTCGGCACTGCGAAGGCCCAATTAGGCGGCGCTAAGATAAGGCGCGGACTTAAATAAGGTTTTGGGTTTCCCCGCCTTTGTTTTCTCACAATGACAGCAGCTATTGATTAAGGGCCAGGCCGGTTTACCTATCGGGTTGTTGGCTTCTCAGCGGAGTTGCATTCCAGCGCGGAGGGCAGAGTTACCTGATCACGCCTCACTTCCAACAGGCAAAAAGTGCTGGCAGCCTCTTCAGACTCCCACTGCACACAGCGCCATGCACAACAATGGGAAAAACTGTGCACCAGCTAACCGTAACTCGGATCTGACGAAGAGGTATTTAGACAAATGGAGGACAATCAAAAAGGAAGCTTTTCGGTCGTAGTGGCGGCTACACTTTGAAAAATAACTCGGAACTTGCTCTTCTTTGATCAGGTATTTTTATTTTCTTGGTGACTACCATCTTGAATTTTCTGGGCTAATCTTTTTCACTCTTTCTCTGTCCCTCTTTTCTTCCTCAGCGGGCCTGCAGCACTGGTTTATAATGCTGATGATTAACTAAATAGAGTCTGGGAGAGCAGGTCTGCTTGGTTTTCTCATTTCATGTGGCCTGACTGACCCGGAGGAAGACGTCGACTTCTCAGGCTGGAAATTCAAGACCTTTTTCCTTTTTCTTTTTCAGCCCCCTCCCTCTTTCATTGGTTTTGTTACATTCTTTTCTTGGGCTACCTTTCATGACGGTAAGGTTACAGGTGTATTCTCCATTTTCCTTCTCCACCTTCTTGCCCTGAACTTTTCCCTCCCTTAAACACTTCTCTTTCTCTCTTTCTACCTCCTCCTCCTCTAGCTCTTCTACATTTGCTTACAGGATGACAAAAACTAGTTTCTCGTAAAGAAACCAATAATGCCTCACTTATATTTTTGCAAAGTAAAGTTAGTCCCTTTGTAAAAGATTTAAAACGACAGGGTTGAAACTCAGTGCTTTATATGTAAGGATGAGAATGTTCCACAGTGTTAATCTTTGACTAAAGAAAAGGAGAACCCTCCACTAACTCGTTAGTGGATTACACATGTATATCTAACACGCGGTATATTGGATATTTAGGTTAAACATGTTGTTATTTCTCTAAAGTAAAATAATATTAAAATGTCTGGATGCCAGACCTGTAAATGGCAGCATGGGGGTGAGGACTTGTGGCGGTTTACCTGTGAATGAGCTATGTTATTCAGTAAAGGAGGGCTGTGCCGCTGACCTTCTGCATACAGAGAGTCAGCTCAGGTCAGGCTGAGCGGCATTCCATCAGCCTTTCATCACTCAGCAAACACAAAGACAACTGGCTGAGAGAACAGATCAAAAACGGCTTTTCCTTTCTTATATTCCGTAGAACGTCTGTTGAACTGGACTTAAAAATGCAGCTTTATTGGATCTTAAACTACATGTTGGAACGTTAAAGCCGGGATATCGCAGCGCAACAGGAATAACTCCCTCAGGCAGATGTTTGTCTTAGCGACATTGTGGCACGGAGGTACACGATGTGTGACGTCTGAAATTAGTAAGTGTCGTGTGTTGCGTGAAAAGCAGCCCTCCCAGCCTTGCCATGCCATATATTTAGACCAGTCGCAACAGGTTTGGGCAATCATTAACAACTACTCTGGCCCAGTCTTCTGTGACAACGAGTTTAAGCTCAAAATCTCAACTAGGCCTCAACAATGATACCACAGAGAGGTGGCTTCCAAAGGTAGACTTCCACATTCCTATTTAGAGCCATAAAAGGCTCTAAATAGGGGGTTTTCCCAACCATGAAACCAAATTTAAGCAGGATGAAGATGTTGCCTGAATTAGTTTCCATTTTTTCCCCTTTATTCTCAATATCATTCAAGATTTTTATTTGTTTCTTCTTTTTGACAAAAGACAAACCACGTGTGCTTTAGCTGATATCAAATTCATTTTTTACACTTTTAATTACAGGTGTTGACTTGACATTAGACACAGCCCAATCTTTTCATCACACCGTGTTCATGCACGTAGAAGGAGTATAGCTTCAGATGTTTGGGTGATGATCTCCATCTTACGAGGCAGCATTGGATATCATCAGTTTTTCTAATACTGCCTGGTAATGATGATGATAGTCATCCACTGACTGCGGCCATACAAGCCACCTTAGCATCGTTAGCAGCCGTGCGCTCCCAGATTGGTTAAAATACTTGGGCATCAAGAGAATCGGCTCTCAGGATCCATCTTACCCGACAGTGCTGGATTGTACAACTGTTGTTCTAACACTGTCTGGTAACGATGTTTTCTGGGCGGCCCACAGTTCTGCGTCCGACTGAAAACCTGCCCTAAAGCGTTGTTGTGCCTCTTTCTCATTGTATGTGGTTGTGATGTCAGATTTTCCTCTCCAGAACAAAGTTTGTTAATGGCTGTTCAAATCTGTGAGGCCCCGTTGCCATTGGTATCCAAGGGAGTGCACAGACGGGAACAAGTAATTATTAGGTGTCGCAGTACAGGGGGAAAAAAAGACACGTGGATGCTCTTTAATCTTTTATCCAAATACACTCCTAAAGGTTAAATATTGCATTCCCTACCCACTTTACTTACTTCTCTGTCCCTATTATAAGTTTTATTGTAGCCCCGCCCCACCCACACTAAAGAATAGCAGTCAGTTGATGGTTCCACCGGTCCGGCAGGCCCTTATTTCCTTGTTCCCTCCCCTGCACAGTGTTGGTCTTTGTACTGTGTAGCAGTGATTGGTCCGACTAGCCTTACCTGCGTGGCACATCCTGAAACTGACACTGGAGCTCGCCTGAGATGAGGGCTGCAGACACTGTAGACTCCTCCTCCCAGCTTCCAAAGGCTTTTATCCTCAATGAGACAAACAAACAGTGTCCAGGTGCTCTAGGCAGACATAAAATAAGGACATTCTGCAACAAAAACACAACTTTACAAGCGTCAGACGTGTAAACTGTACACAGATTTCTAGTATTGTTTGTGTAAAATAATAGATTAAAACCTAAGTGAGTGAAAGAAGTTGAACACTTGGCGTTTGCTTGTGTGCCTGGGCAGAAATGTGAATTTAATGGATAAAGCGTTCAAACAGACATCAGAAACAAATGCAAATAGCAGTTGTGAAGCTTGCACAAACCTAGTGTTTGTTTAAGGAGGGAGAATTACCCCGCAAATATTGAGCCGCACCTTTATTTGCCCACCCAGCTCCATTACCTGAGCTACAGACATATGAAATAGCAGTGTTTTTTTCCACTTGGCCTCTTCCTTTGTATTAGCCTCACATTTTTGTGTATTACCGTACTGATGTATAAGGGCAGACAGAGTTTACCCCGCTTACTTTGCCTTTTTCCCTCGGTCTGTTTGCCTTCGGCTTTACCCTCTCTCCCTCTGTCTGCATGCATGGCCGATTTAAACGTGTAAATGAAATGACACCGTACACACTGTGATTGTGACAAAAGTGGAAGTGCTCATTTCAAACTGTTCCTGCCACACTGTTCTGTTTCTTCTAGCTCTCTTCTTCCTCTTTGCACAGGTGAAAGGTCACAGAGGTCGTCCTTCCAGCCTGTTGATAGGCGTCTTACCAGACATGGTTAGATGTAATAACTAGTATCTAATACTGTCTGGTAATGCCGTCCATTAAATGGCGCTACCTGCTGCTCTCTCACTTCCCTCTGTCGCTCTCACGCCTCTCACACGCAGTGTGTTGACAAAGGCCAGTCCAGGGAAGCGCATCAACATATTTATAGTCGCAGCAGCAGATGGGATGACCGATGACGCGTTTGATGAATATGGAACTATGAACCCGGCACTGGAAGAGTGATCGATTTCTTTGGGTTTCTTCCATGTGACTTGAGTCAGAGTTTCTGTGTTGAGCAGCGGTCCTCACGAGCCAATCAGATCCCGTAATACACTGTATGTACTGTAAATGAGCTGCCGGGAATATTAATGTGAGCATTATGTTGAAAAAAGGAAGTGCTGTCTTCCTCTTAGCTCAGTGACTGAGTTCTTCCTGCTAACGTGGCTTTTCTCCGGCCAGTTTTACAAACTCATGTTGTACCTGATTTCATGCTTTGTGAAAAGATGCAATAAAATGAGTTAGAATTTAAAACATCTCGTCATGTTCTCTTTCTGATGTTTCTTTTTTTTCCACGATCAGCGTTTTTTTTCACTTTATTCTTTGCAGCAGGTTTTCTCATCGGTGCAAACTCTTCCCTGGGTCAGGCCGGAATGCAGAGCCCCAGTCAGGTGTGGATCAGATTACCGGCTGAACAGAGCTCCTATTTAAATACCTCAATTTACCCACCAGGTCTCCCCCCAACCAGCTAAGCCCTCATTGTGTCCCGCTCTATGGCAGCACACAGTAGGCCGGCTTGATAAACCAGGATGCGTTTTCGCCCATAGGACCCGAGTGAGTCCACCGCACCCTCGGCTGCTTTTGCTCACTGAAATGCACACATTTATTTTACAAGCTCACCGGTTACTTTAGTTTTTTTTAATGAGTGCTGCTTTGCTCCTATCTCTGCCTCACAGTAACACACACACAGCTAATAGCATTTCTTAGGTGTTTAATTAGGCCTGCTCACTCAGGGCTTCAGTTGACTGCTTCAATGCAGCTCTGATTTTATCAGCTGGAACACAAACAGAAAAAAAAGTTTAGCCATTTAGCATAAGAGGCCCCAGGCCTCCGTGAGCAGTGGTGCCAGGAGGCTCACAGTCCTTTATTTAAGCTCCAAAAAATGAGCAGAGACAAAACCTTTATCTGTTCCTGACATCGCTTATGACGAGTTCACTTTTGGTACAAGTTAATTTTTAATCAAATATATGTCCTATGTAACAATAAAATCCAATTAGGCTGTTTCAAAATTAGCTTTTTGCCTTTCACCAGTCACAAAATGAGTGAACTTTTAATTAGAGCTGAACTGATTGATTGATTGATTGACAGAGAAATAATCATAAAATATTTTATAACTGATAAAGAAAGAAAAATGCCAGATCTTGAATTCTTACAGCTTATTAGTGTCTGTTTTGGCTTTGTAAATTCAATATATTTAGGTTTCGTACTGTTGAAGATGTCAGTTTGGTCTGTGGAACTGTTCGGATGTGACTTTTTTTTGGAACAATCAATGAAATGAATTATTCTTAACGAATGTTGCAACCATTAATTGACTTTCAGGATAAAAGCTCCAGTGGGCAAAGATAAGTCAAAAATAATTCAAAATGTTAAGAAAATATTCATGTCCTCAAAGTTTTAGTAAATTTTGTGACATCAGGATTTAAATTAGCCTTTGAGGTGAGAAAAAAAGTTGAATGATTAATCTTTAGTCTGTACTCACAGAACTGTGCTTAAAATACTGATCCGAAATGAAAAAGTCGCAATCTGTGTGTAGGCCATATAAGTGAGGAGTACCTACATTTCTCTGAAATTTGTGTAGTACTTTGTTATTAATCAGTAATGTTTTCTGATGCAGAAGGTGTAATGACTGGTTGCTACATGATACCATCCTATGAAGACTTTAATGAGCATCTTTGCTGTCTAAGACACAAAACTCACAACAATCAGGCCAAACTTTGTCTGCTTTCCTCTTGAGTGCTGTAGTTTCCACGGCCATGTGATGTGTTTCTCTGAGCATGATCCAGCTTGCAGGTGCCTCAGTGTTGAGGACCTCAGCGGCTGGAGAAGGACAAGGACACGCCCACGCTTCATCTGGCTACGGCAGATAGATGGTGACTTTCGAGAGGTGGGGATGGATCTGCTGTCTGCCTGGGTGGTTGCCATCCAGGACCTGGGGCAGTCCTGTTGTGTGGTGGATGCCTGGACATCTTAATAACATGTGGCCATAAAATATCACTGCAGTCACACTTCTGAGACATGCTGTATGTCTTCATGATGCATTCAATAACACATGATAAAGTCTGTATTGTACAGTGGAATGACATGATTTAAAATGGGAAAATGTGTTTTCCCTTATATTCCATTGCCGAAATATATACATCTGTCATTAATGTTCTTTCATTACAGTAATTTCAATAATTATGGTAAAATCACAGCAGTACTCCATTCAGATCTACAGCCAGGTCCATAGGTATTTGGACAGTGACACAATTTTTGTAATTTTGCCTCTGTGCACCACCACAACAGAGTTGAAATGAAACAAACAATATGTGCTTGTAGTGGAAACTGTTAGCCACCAAGACACCCAGACAAATCTGAAGGAGTTATAGGCTTCTGTGGCAGTGATTATACAGTACACTCGATAGCGTAATATTATGCGTAAATACGCAAACGGAGACACTGACATGGAAGAAGTCCTCACACAGAGTAAACGATCCCCTCCTTCCCGTGGTGACATCACAGCGATGAATCACATTCCTGACTGGCACAGAGTGTGTAAAGGATTCCTGCACCGGTCTGTGCATGCTTGGTGCAGTCGGACCAGATTCCTGCTGGCTACAGATGAGAACACCGCATTCATGGGGTGGAACCGCAGCACAACAGAGGTTCAACGGCTGTGGCATACCTGGGACAGGCGTGCTGACGCACTCACACAGGGAACTCCTTCACTTTGCACAGGTGTGGAAAACATGCGTGGAGCTACAGCTCAGGCCAAGAAAATCCTTTAATGTAAGAACTCTGATTAGGACCAACCGCCAGAAGACCTAAATCTGTTACTAGAAAAATGCATGGCATTAACGGGTGAGCCGGAGCGATGTATATGTGCAGGTAAAGCCATAGTGGTTACACCACATGTAAAAAAAAAAAAATTACTTATTGAAACCTACTACATTTACTGTTTTTTAAATGCATTTTAACAGTGGATTTTCTTTAAATATAACTTCAGTTTTCAATATCACTAAACAAAAAAGTAAAAAATATAAACACATTTAATTTGGAATTTAAATAGTTAAAACTAACCCCAACGCCCCTACTCTCTCGCCACTCAAGGCCACGCCTCCAATGCTTTTTGCTGCAGGGACAAGAGGTCAGAGGGGGAAAAAAACACTTTTCAGTGAAATAAACCATTAATTTCTCATTGGTTACAGTTGCAAACCATGTGGAAAGCTTTTTGTTTTTAAACCAGTGTTGCTGAAGGCTTAAACAGACTTTAACTGCTTAAACTGCTGTGACATCAGCAGAGCTCTGGAGTCACAGCGACACTAAATGCTGCTGGAAACACACAAGAAAATGAGAGCGTTTTGCAAAACGGAATGCAACACCATGAAAGCATGGAGCATAATATGAAACGATAGACGTTTCTGTATGGTTCAAAGAAATCGTGATGTTCACCGTATGGGGTTGAATTATCGTACAGCTGGCAGCGTCCTTGTGCAGCATTAGCAAGCCAATGCTAGCAGGCCATAAGCAGAGTAGCTTCTATCGTAAGCAACACAAAATAATACTAATAGCGCTCATTTCTGGTTTGCTTTATTGAAAAACAGCAGTACAAGTACTTGCAAAGTGCATTGTTACTGGCTTGGTCAGCCAGGCTGCTGGTTGCAGTGAGCGCAGCAGTTTGCGCATGCGCAGTACGTGACCAACGTGCAAACAAACAAACATACATACATACAAACACATTTCCATTCAACACACTAGTAAGGGCTTGCTCTGGCTCGCCCAGTAACTTTCAGATTAAGTATGTTCCCAGTAATATGAAATCAGGTTTTTCATACAGTGAAAAGAGAACACTGACTGTGGTCCTGACCCTCCGGCTCCCTGACCTAAACCAACAGTGACACATGCTGCATCTCAATCTTAACCTACTAAGACCCAAACAGGAATTTGGTTTTGGAAAAAAAATAATGGCCCGTATGTGGACACAGGGTCTCAGGAAGTTAAATCTATCATTTCAAACAAAATCAATCATTTTTACAACATGACAATTAAGCAGATCAAAATTATACCTGCCAGTCTGATGGATACATCAACTCAGGCACATGGGGTGTACAGCCAGTGCATTCTGGGTGCCGTCCCAAACTGAACAGGTAGCAACATTGATGCAGGCAGTGACGGCGTCGATAAGCACAGGGAGAGCTGGGAAATGTGCAGCTTATACAGATCGCCCAATTTGGAGTGTTTGGTTGCTGATACGGAGAGAGAGGCACCACAGCAGTTTCTGAACGAGTTCACAGGCGTCGAACCATTTATGACGTGGACATGCAGAGTATATATTGCTCCTCTGATACCTTTCATCATCATCATCATCATCAGCTTCATCATCATCATCACCATCATCATCATCAGCAGCGCAGCAGCAGCAGTAGTATTAGTAGTAGTATTGGTAGTAGAAGTAGTATTAGCAGTAGTAGTATTAGTCATAGCATTGGTAGCAATAGTAGTATTAGCAGTAGTATTATTAGTAGTATTGGTAGCAATATTGATAGTAGTGGTAGTATTAGTGGGAGTGGTATTAGTAGTAGTAGTGGTAGTATTAGATAGTAGTAGTAGTCATAGTATTAACAGTAGTAGTATTGGTAGTAGTGTTGGTAGTAGTAGTAGTGATATTAGCACTAGTAGTAGTAGTAGTAGTGGTATTGGTGGTAGGAGTAGTATTAGCAATAGTAGTATTAGTAGTAATATTGGTAGTAGTAGTAGTAGTAGTATTGGCACTAGTAGTGGGGGCCACTGAAGGAGCGTTCGCGTCGCGGTCCCTGTCGGGTATTCTTTCCTGCGAATCTCGAGATATTGTGTGATCTTGGAATTCCAAAATCACGCACGTGATCTTAAGATCATGAAGTGACACCTGGCGAATGCAAACCACCAGTCATCAGGGCAACTCATCCCAGCTTCAAATCGAGTACGTAGTATAGTCTGCTGTAAAATAGGTTTGAACACTTATTTTCAGGAATGTTTCTGTAAATTCTGAATGGATTTGTAATAAATTTACAATGTTTCAACAACTATAAAAAAAAAATCACATTTGAAATAAATCAGTATTTGTCCATAAAAACAGTCATTTATGAAATATTGATTAAAAAATGGCTAGCCAGACCTATTAATAATTAGTAATACCTCGGCCAACCAACCCTCATAGTGCACACACCAATACTAATGCTAACTACTGACCAAAGTTCGATTAATGCGTTTCAGTACGT
>OMMV01195321.1:0-10197 GCA_900302635.1 Chatrabus melanurus
TCTCCCTTAGAGATAGGGTGAGAAGCTCAGTCATCCGGGAGGGGCTCGGAGTAGAGCCGCTGCTCCTTCGCGTGGAAAGGAGTCAGTTGAGGTGGTTCGGGCATCTGGTTAGGATGCCACCAGGACGCCTCCCTAGGGAGGTGTTCCTGGCACGTCCAACTGGGAAGAGACCTAAGGGCAGTCCCAGGACTAGGTGGAGAGATTATATCTCCTCACTGGCCTGGGAGCGCCTGGGGATCCCCCAGTCAGAGTTGCCCGAGGTTGCCGGGGAAAAGGAAGTCTGGGGCTCTTTGCTAAAGCTGCTACCCCCGCGACCCGATTCTGGATAAGCGGTTGAAGATGGATGGTAGTATGTTTCAAAAGACAGTAAGTCATTTTTTTTTTTGACACGTGATGTAATCACTATGGCTTTACCTACACGTCGCTCCGGCTCGCCATGCATCTTTCTACTGTTTATAGTTATATAGCCACGTGGTGGTGCATGTCAACTGTTATGACAAAGCTAGAAAAAACATTAACCCAACACCTGGAATCAGGTCAAGCCACAAACCCTTCTCATCAATCCAGAAAATTCTCCTGGAAGTGTGTTTTTTTAGACCTACAGTACAAGAGCTCTGCAATACACTGACAACATTTCAGTCAGAAAAGCTTGGATCAAGTCATTGAAAGTTTATAGCAAACGGTTACGCAGCTAGAAAAGTTTTAGGCACGTTCAGCTCAGCTCTGGGAGCATGCGCTGGTGCCGCGTGCTGCACCACACCATGGAACCCTATAGGGTTCTGGATGGCAACCACCCAGATAGACAACTGGTCCATCTCCTCCTCTCAAAAGGAACCATCTACAGTATCTATGGCAGGCAGGTGAAACGTGGGCGTCCCCTTGGCGGGGGCCTTAGCACTGAGGCACGTACATACAGGATCATGGTCAGAGAAACATGCCACATGGGCAAAATGTCATAGGCACATTACTGTGCAAAAATTGTAAGCACTTTTAATGTGCCTACAACATTTGCACGGTTTTTTGCACTTAACTACTCCATATCATGTTACAATTTTAACTTAGGATACTGAGAATAATTCTGATAAAACATCAAAGCCCCATGCAGTTATGTCCACTCACTTATTCTGTTCGACTCAAAGAGCTCTGAGAAGTTTTGGATTTTCTACTCAATTGTATAGGTTTTAAAAATTCAAACTTATAGTAATTCAATGTGTTGACTATTTGAGACTTGTACTTGTTGATTGTAGTTGGGTTTGTAAGTTATCAGTTGGAAAAAAAAAAGAAAAGTGGGCGGGACCGGAGAGATGGCAGCAAGAGAAAAAATAGTTGCCTTGGTTTCAGCGTTTGAGAAACTTTCTTCTTTAAAATATTGTTGAATTATTGTCAAAATCAAACAGTTATGCACTGCAGATAGGTCATATATGTTGGAATTCCAACTAAACTGTAGACAATATGTGGAAAACAAAAAGGACTATTTCAACGTTTATTTCTGAGTCGAAACAAAGGTATTCTTCAAGTTGAGTTAACTTGCATTTTCAAGGCAGCAGGTGAAGTTTCATTTCCAAGTTAAGCTATCTTGAAATGTTTTACAGTCTATAGATAATTAACTAATAGGTCTGCTTGGCCCCTTCTTGGTACTGTATAGCAAAATTTATATCTTACAGAGAAAGCTTTAATTATGTTGAGTGCTTAATGTTTTTTGTTCCAACCCAAAGTTGTGTGGTAGCTCACATCCCGCACAGTCAACGGCTCACATCATTTTAGTGATTAATAAATGCAAGTTAAGAAATTCTAAGGAAGAAAAGTTGCTCCATGAGATGGTGGGGTAAATTCATTTTTTGGCATCTTCCCTTTGTGGTGAGCTGAACGAGTGAATCAGAGCCAAGCAAAGTGTTTGGAAAGCAAAAGAATTTAAAGGAAGACATTATTTGCAGCAAAATCTGGCACCTTCAGGATGGGAATGTTGCTCTGCTCTGCCAGGAAGACGGCACGGTTGCAGAGTGCGGCAATTCTGGACAGGGCGGCCCATGTGGCAGAGCTCTTGTCGAAGCAGGTCCCGCTCTGGTTCTCGGTGGTGTCGGCCTCATGGATCTGGTTGTCAAACCACATGTGGGCTACGGTCATTCTGTTCTGGGTCAGGGTGCCGGTTTTATCTGAGCAGATTGTGGAGGTGGAACCAAGAGTTTCCACAGCTTCCAGGTTCTTCACCAGGCAGTTCTTCTTGGCCATGCGCTTAGCAGTCAGCGTCAGACACACCTGGAGACAGAAATTCACATCTTATAACCATCGCATTGTCTGTCTTTACATCATCTGAATGTAGAATCTCCTCTCCAAACCTCAATATGACACCTGATGAAAGGCAAATTTTGCAGTCTTTCCTATCTAGATTTTTCTAGCAACTGGACTTGTTGGTCATCAAGATGTTTCACCACTCATCCAAGTGAATAGCTTCAGTTTTATAAAGAAAGATGGTGTGGCTTACCCCATATGTGGCATGAGGGGGAGAGAGTTATACAGTCAGGCCCATAAGTATTTGGACAGTGACACAGTGTTTGTAATTTTGCCTCTTTACGCCATCACAGTGGAGTTGAAATGAAACAATCAAGATGTGCTTCTAATGTAGCTTTTCAGCTTTAATTCAAGAGGGTTAACAAAAATACTGCATTGACCATTTACAAATTACAAGCCATTTGTATATGTAGTGCCTCCATTTTCGGAGGAAATAAGTAATTGGACAAACTAAATATAAGGATAATTGTTCATACAAATCATCACTTTTACAGCCAGTGTTCTTTCGACAAGTCAGAGGATGGATATGTGAACATTTCCAAGTCACTGAATATGTCTTGCACTTAATTTACATCAATCATTAAGAAATACAAACAGTATGGTACTGTATGGTAAATCTGTCTGGGTAAGGCAGTTCTCAAAAACAGATTGACCGTGCAAGAAGGAGACTGGTGAGGAAAGCCACCAAGACACCCATGACACATCTAGAAGTTACGGGCTTCTGTGGCTGCGATTGGAGAAATTGTGCACAGTGCAAGTTTTGCATTTTGCATCACCAGTTACACAACATCATGGTGGAGTGGAGCGGAGAAGAATTTTCTTAAAAAGAAGATTTGAAAGTTCAGCTACAGTTTGCCAGAAGGCACATGGGAGATGCAAGCCTAGATTTAATCACTTTTATTGAATGAAAATCCTTCTCTGTGCCAAATTAATCATCTAAGTGGGTGTATGTAAATTTTTGACCCTGTATGTATAATTAACTCTGTGCTCATTGCAGCAAACCCAAAATTTTTAAAAAAGTACACCAAATTCTTGCATTTTTTCTATTAAAGGTGTATGTTGTACAATCGTTCTCCCACAGCAAAAGAACAGTTCAAAGAAAAGAACAAAGAAATGTGTAAAAGCCCAAGAGTTCCCAAACTTTTGCATGCCACTGTGCATATCTTTATTGAGGCCATACATCATTAATGACAAACTGATGAAAATTGCCAAAAAAAAAAAAAAAGTTGACAAAAGAGAAAAAAAAATCCCCCAGGTCCCAAAGAAATTGACAGCTATACTGTAAATGTGGGCGGAAACAACATTGCTTCATTAAAAGGATCATATAATAATACTGGTGGAAATGTGGCTTTTATTTTCATTATGAATCATTTTTTTGTTGCTGTTTCATGTGTTTCCCTGGCATAAAATATAATTAAATTAAAGTTTAACAGGCCTGTAAGAAAAAGAAAAGCCCAACTGACATCACTGCACAGCTGACTAATCAATACAGGCGACTGGCACAGTTGCTGTTGGAAAGTTGTAGAGCACACTGGTCCCAAAGCTGATACTCTCAGAAAGATTCTTATTAAATTCCTGCAAATATTGAGGAATTATTCTGTCCTAAACATGTCACAGATCTTAGGAAAAGGCAAGAACCTGTTAAACATGACAGGTCGGGTCTGGAACCAGGCATTGGTGTCCACAAAACTACAGAACCGTCTTGGGTCTTGGATGGCAACCACCCAGGTAGACAACTGGTCAATCCCCACCTCTTGAAGTAACCATCTATCTGCCACAGCCAGGTAAAATCTGGGCGTCCCCTTGGCCTTCTCCAGCCTCTGGGGTCCACAACACTGAAGCTCCTGACCAAAATGTCATAGCTGATGTTCACTCACAATACTCCTCATCTTAGTTAGTCTCCCTAAGTAACTGCTCGTTTGACACAAAGTCATTCCGGCGGTAGCCAATGATCCTCCGAAGAGACCTAGTACCAAAGACATCCAGTAGTCACCTTAGGACAGTGGTTAGCATCCAAGTCTCATAACCGGGAAGCACCAGGGGTCTCATTTATGAAACGCTGCGTAGGATTCTTACTAAAAGTATACATACGAACAAAAGCTGAAAACGGCGTACGTACAAACAAAGTCAGATTTATAAAACCGTTCGTACGCACAGCTGTGAGCACAATCCTCTTCATAAATCACACACTACTTTGAATTGTGCTCAGATCGATCTGCCTCATGTCCCGCCCTCCACACGCCCACATTCAACCACAAATGGTCAATGGAAAACACCTCGTGAATATTCAAACGTGCACATGAAGCCTGAAACGTGGACTTATCACGGCAACCGAGAGGTAGAGCAGGAAAAGTAAGGTTTCGGAAACAGAAATCGAGGTGTTTCTGTGTGATCATAATAGTGAGATGACAAAAACAATAAATAAACAATAAATAACACTAGGTGGCGACGCTGCTCCCACTAGTAGTTTTGAACGCAACCATTCCTAACGGCTGTTCGCTCATGGTGTCACATGTTGGTTCTTAGTTTAGACATTACAATCGCTTATAAACATAACTTTAACGCTTAACACGCTCACCACAAGAACCAGCATGAAACTTTCCAAATAAAAGAGTAATTAGACAATTATTGATCGTTACGCTTGTCCCAGAATCCTTTGGGCTGCTGTGACGTCAGCTGCTGTCTTTACGAAGATAAAATCTCTCCTAATAAAATGTTAGCAGCGAAGATAATGTGAGCCCATTTTTAATATAAAATCGCAGGAGGGAAACGATTTGTTTCTTTCCAATATAGCATGAGGACGTCACACCTTGTCCAAATAATGGCAATAATCCAATCGCCACTTTTTACTTTTTGGGGGGGGTTTTTTTAACCTTTTTTCACCACTATTTCGCCGATGAAATATTGTGTGGTTTGATGTAAGATCTGAGTCGACTTATATGCGACGTGCGTTATTAAGTGGAATTAAATGAACGAGTTTTGGTTCGCTGGCACACGGCATCATTTTATGTGTAATGATGCCACTGACGTTTTTCCCACTATCTGGCTTCACTTCACCCTCTCCAAAATGTTCGTATGCATGGGTCACAGTTTGCGTAAATATACGAACATTTTGCCGTCTAGTTTATTTTTATAAATCACTACATAAGCATTAAAATGGTCGTGCGCATCACTTAGGTCCCGTTTTGTGCGTAAGAACGGTTGATAAATGAGGCCCCAGGACTCTAAAGACTTCGACCTTTGTTATCTTGCAAAGATATCAGCATCGCCAAACACCTCTGTCCAGAAACCTTAAGAATCCATAAGCTCTTCCCAGATGTGTCTCAATCTCAAAGGCAGAGGACCCGGAGACATGAATGTCACTTCCGAGATAAGTGAATTTCTCTACAAGTTCAACACTTTCACCGCATACAGATACACCTCCGATGGCAGAGTCCAGGAACTCATTAAAAGCCTGGATCTTAGTCTTGAACCAGGACGATCATAAACCCAGTTATCCTGATTCCTCACTCAGCTTTTCAAGTGCTCCAATCAGGGCAATCATCGATTCTGCAAAGATCACAACATTGTCTGCAAAGTCAAGGTCAGTAAACCCTTCCTTACCAACAAAGGCGCCTAAGCATTGAACAGTGTAGGAGCCAGAACGGAGGTGGTTCCAAATGACATCCAAAATCAATATGAAAGCATGCATTTCATACGCAGGTGACACACTGACATGTCTGTGACGCTGCAACTCACAGTGACAGTAGCCAGGAGACCTTCTGGCACGTTTGCGACAATGATCCCGATGAGAAAGATAACGGCCTCCAGCCAACCGTATCCGAGGATGAGTGAGAGGATGAAGAATGACACGCCCAGGAAGACGGCCACGCCGGTGATGATGTGGATAAAGTGCTCGATCTCGACGGCAATGGGAGTTTTCCCGCCCTCCAAACTGGAGGCTAAAGTGGCGATACGGCCCATGACAGTACGGTCGCCGGTGTTGATAACGATTCCTCTAGCAGTACCTGAATAGAGAGATTTACGGAGTTATTAAATGAAGAAGGAAACCTGCGTTTGAAATTACACAAAATACAGAACTAAATAACATAGAAAGCTTGTACAACTATTCAGAGAAATAAAAAGAACCAGACTATTTTTTTCTTGCACTGCTACGTTACAGGTTTGCTGTCTAAGCTGATTGAACTCGCTGTATCGTCTCACTTTTGGTGTCAAATTATTGCCAACATGCAACAACCATTTCCTTTCATCATTATATCACCAAATGTTCAAAGGCTCATATGCAGCTGTGGTTCTTTACATTCTGTTATGTTCATCTCGGCAATGGAACAATTGTGCTGACCTCTTACTGAAATACAGTGAAGGGCCATTTCAACAAGGCCAAAGGTCAAAACATGAATTTCAGGTAACTTTCAGTTGGATCAAATAGAAACTTGGGGCCCTATCTTCCACCCGGCGCATAGCAGCGCACAGCGCAACGCTAGCGTAATTGCTACTTTCTATCCAACGCAGTTGGCATTTTCACACCCAGCACCCACGTTCCTTAAATAGCAAATCTACTTGTGCTCATGTGGGCGTGCTGGCCTAGAACTGAGGTGTGATCAGGTGCAGAACTGACATGTTCATGTTGTCCATCACCAGAATTTGTGGAAAGAATGCGTCTAAATTCCAGTGCAGTCGATGTCTCGTATTGAAAGGGCTGCAATAGTCAGAAAGCCCCACATGATGGGTTCACGGCGCATGAACTTTGCGCACAGGGACGTGAAATCGTGCATCATCGGACCATGAAACTGAATTGTACATAAAATTAACAACGAAATAAAAGTAACAACTAACAGAAAAAAAACTTCACAATCTGGTTTATTCCATATTTTTTCTACCTTCCTGCAGCTGGTGGACAGATGGTGTGTGTGTGGGGGGGGGGTGTCTAAAAGTGATTTGAAATGAAAATGTAGACTGCTGATCTTTAATATGCGTAACAACCCATGCTTTGATACAAAGGAAGATACGGTGGCCTTTTATTGTGACCGGTCCAAGTCACATCTGCACAATAACCATCCAGCATCTTGACATGCCACACCAGTCAGGTGGATAGATTAGCTTGGCAAAGGTGAAGTGCTCACCAACATGTATTGTAACAAATTTGTGAACATGATTCGAGAGAAATAAGGCTTTTTTTTTTTTTGCACACAGAAGAAATCTTAGCTCTTTTACTGAAAAATGGAAGTGAAAATAAAGTGTTGCATTGATATTTTTTGTTGAGTATATTTGGTTGTTTTTTTGTTTTTTTTACCTTCAACACAGTTGGTGGAAAAGAAAGCAATGTTTCTGGTTTCCAGAGGGTTCTCATTGGAGAAGTCTGGAGAACGGGTCTGGGGCTCCGATTCACCGGTCAGAGAGGAATTGTCCATCTGAAAGGGGGGAATACAGCAGGAAAAAATGTCAAAAAAAAATAAAGGATTCAACGAAAAGAGAACAACATGAAAGAATCAACATTAAAAACAATGATTTGCATTTTAGCCCGAAAGAAATGTTGAAGTCAAAAATGGGAATGTAATATCAAAGAAAAATTACAGACAACCAAAGAAGACCATTTGCGAGCTCAGATATTCAGATCTGTCAGACAATGGCCAGTTCTATCAGCAATTTTCTACATCAGATGTTAAACATGTTGAACCGTCTGGAGTGTTTGATGTTGAATGACTTCAGTGTGGCACCCACTGCACATCACAACCAATTTTTGGTACGGACCTTGCACCCGTGGGCAGAGATGATTCGCAGGTCAGCGGGGACCCTGTCTCCTCCTTTCACCTCCACCAAATCACCAACCACCACTTCCTCAGCATTGATGCTTTTCTTCTCACCATCACGTACTACGAGGGCTTGCTAAGAAACATAAAAAATACAAAAATATACAGTTGATGCCACACGTTCACATATACCTTCTCTAAAATCGCAAACTCAATTTTCTCTCTGTACATATGCCATTTTATCAAACAATATGTGTTAACTAAGTTATAATCTACTTTCGGCTTCTCCCAATTTCAACTTGGGGTTTTTTTTTCTTGTAAATAACTAAAAAAAAAATGGGGTTGCCATATATTCAGGGTCCAGACTTTTACATCACATATTTGCACTTTTACATGATATAAACATCCGCACCAGTAGATGGCAGCAAATACCGAATGTGCCCCTCAGGGCTATTATATGGCTATTTTGATGTGTACAAAGCAGCTCATGTTGTTCCGACGCAATTTTATTTTAAGAATTTTATTAGCAAAATAGAATAACGTGGTGCCTGTGCTTATCTCCTGATTCCAAAGCATGAAGCGGATGAGAGTCTATGACTTCACGACTTCCCTTGGATGGGACACCAGTCTGACACAGGTTACTTCCTCAGCCAAGGCTGGTACCCAATTACAGCTGGGTGGACTGAGACAATGTAGATTAAGTGTCTTGTCGAAGGACACAGACAGATAGCTTGACCAGAAACCGAACCCAGGTCTAGATATCGGTAGCCCAACTCCTTATCCATGGAGCTACCTGCTCTACTGCACCAGGAGAGATTTTATCTTAATAAAGAGAGCAGCAGAATCACACCACATGACGCGCTTTTTACTTTTAAAATCTCCACAGTCGCTTCCCTCATACCTTCTTGGGAAAAATCTCTGAGGACATCTTGGGTGTTTACCCGTCTGAAAAGTCCTCAGAGTACTTTGCCAAGCTTATGTCATTACACAATTGGTGAGCACACACAGACAGTTCTCTCTGTGGAGAGCAGACTGACTGACATGAGATGTTTATCAGAGGAGCCAATGTAGCCCAGTTTTCAATGTTTATTGCACTACTGTTTTATGCAAATGTGGCGTGTTTTTCTGTCTTTAATTGGCATTATTTTTCAAATTAAAGCATTTTCTTTATTTTAAAAAAATTGGTCAATATGTCTTGAAAAAGGTGGATTGTTTTATACTCAGACCAATACAGTACATTGAAGGAAAATCTCACCTGTGGGACCAAGTTCTTGAAGGATTCCATGATCTTTGAACTCTTGGCCTCTTGGTAGTAAGAGAAACAACCAGTGATGATGACAACAGCAGACAGTACAACACCCAGGTACAACTGTAGGGAGAGAGAACAGTTATCACCAACTAATTTAGGTTTGGATAAGAATCATTCTTTTGAGGCCCTCCCAACTGCCTTGCTTTTTTTATTTTTATTATTGGACCTGATGCTTTGCCTTGCCAGACTTAGGCAAGTTGAAATGGCTGTCATACAGGGGGATTTCTCAACCGTTGACAACGTATTGCAGATCTACATCCAGAGAATGACCTGGGAGATATTTGTCCCTTTTGTCAGCAACTAATTCAAGCTTCTGTATATTAAAACCTGTAAAAGTATGCCCCTTAAACTCACAGTGAAAACAAACTTTTACAACACGATATAAATCAAATAAAAATATCTAAGCCAAAATATCGGAATGCATAAGTATGAGCACCTTTTAGCATAACACAACTAAATCATCACTTTTACAGACAGTTTTCTTAAGACACATCAGGTGCTGGATACATGAACATTCCCAAGTCACTGAATATGTCGGACTTCATTTACATAAATCATTAAGAAATACAAACAGTAATGCTACACTGTTAAACCAGATATGTTAGTGTAACTCAAAACATTTTTAGACAACTGATTATACATCAAAACATTTAATTTACCATACAGTGAAATTCTCTTTCTATCCCTTTATGACTGTGTACACTCTAAAAAATGATTCATGGGGTTAGTTAGTTGAGCTTATAATCAAGAGCTTTTTCGACATAAAAGAATAAACTTGTTACATGGACTTAATGTAACAAGTTGATAACTTAAATTAAGAAGTTGATCCAGCTGAAAATATCACACAGA
>OMMV01195345.1:0-10432 GCA_900302635.1 Chatrabus melanurus
TGATGAGGTTTGTCAGCAGCACATCCACTGAGGTCGACTCTGTAACATCAGTCAGGATGTCATTGCTGTGGAAGTCCAGAGGGAGGCGACACTCATCCAGACCGTCAAAGATGAACAAGACCTGGAAGTGTTGAAAGCTGCAGATTCCTGCTTCTTTGGTTTCAGCAAAGAAGTGATGAACAAGTTCCACCAAGCTGAACTTTTTCTCTTTCAGCGCATTCAGCTCTCTGAAAGTGAATGGAAATATGAAGTGGATGTCCTGGTTGGTTTTGCCTTCAGCCCAGTCCAGAGTGAACTTCTGTGTTAAGACTGTTTTCCCGATGCCGGCCACGCCCTTTGTCAGCACTGTTCTGATTGGTCGCTGTGTGTCAGCTGAGGCTTTAAAGATGTCTCCACATGCGATTGTTGTTTGTGGTGTGTCTGTTTTCCTGGATGCTCTTTCAATCTGTCTGACCTCATGTTCATCATTGACCTCTGAAGCCCCACCCTCTGTGATGTAGAGCTCTGTGTAGATCTCATTCAGAAGAGTCGCCTTTCCTGCTTTAGAGATCCCCTCAAACACACACTGAAACTTCTGCTTCAGATTAAATTTAAGTCTGTGCTGACAAACTTCAGCAGGAGTTCCTGTAAGAACTAACAGCACAGATGTTATTGATTATGTGCGAATTATGTGTTCCTTATAGAATTCATACATTAATATATTTTAAATGTACAAACATCATTTGTTATTTCATGTCTGTATTAAATGTTAACAAAAATCCTCTTACTGATGTCCAGATAGTCAGCCAGATCCTCCTGCTTCAATCTCTTCAAGAAGGTCAGTGTAATCTTCAGAAAAGCTTCTCTGCTGCTTCTCTGCTCCTCATCCTCACTCTCACTCTGACTATGTTCTGGCTTATTTGTCAGGAGAACTTTCTGGAACCTATTCAGCTCATGTTGAACAAACAAGAAAATGCTGTTCTGTAGATCCTGGAATTGAATACAAGACAGGCGTAGACACTCACTATTTATTGTATAATATTGGCTTTGTCCCCCTACATTATTTTTTGCACTGTGTGACATTTTCTGTATCTTGATGTAAAAGTCCAGTTCATTTAGGCTATAGGATGTACGTTTATATCATTTAGTCTTGTACAACCCGAAATCAGAAAAAGTTGGGATGGAATGGAAAATACAAATAAAACCCAGCACTTTTATTTCATTGCAGACAGTATGAACCTGATATTTCTTGTTTTTTTTTCTGGTCAACGTCATTTCATTTGTTAATATAGATCCATTCCTGCATTTAAGGCCTGCAACACATTCCAAAAAAAATAAAAAATAAAAAATAGGGACGCCAAAGCATTTCCCACTTTGTAATATTGCTATTCCTCCTCACAACACTTAAAAGATGTTTTGGCATTGAGGATACAAAGTGATGTTCAGGTGTTAATTTGTCCCATTCTTCCTGCAAACACATCTTAAGGTGTGCAACAGTACGGGGTCATTGTTGATGTGTTTTTCATTTTTCAATACTCTCCACACATTCTCTATTGAGGACAAGTCAGGACTGCAGGCAGGCTAGTCCAGTACCCATAACCCGTTCTTCAGCAGCCATGCCTTTGTAATGTGTGTAGAATGTGCTTTTGCATTATCTTGTTGAAAAATGCATGGACATCCGTGGAAAAGATGTCGTCTTGAAGGCAGCAAATGTTGCACTAAAATCTCAATGTACTTTTCTGCATTAATGCAGCCATCACAGAAGTGTAAATTACCTTTGCCAAGGGCACTGACACAACCCCATACCATGACAGACCCTGGCTTATGGACTTGTTGCTGACAACAGTTTGGATGGTCCTTTTCATCTTTGGTCAGGAGCACATGGTGTCCATTTCTTCCAAAAAAAGATCTGGAATACTGATTTGTCTGACCACAATACACATTTCCACTTTGTGATCGTCCAACCCAGATTCCTCTGAGACCAGAGAAGTCAATGCTGCTTCTGGACAAGGTTAACATTGGCTTCTTTTTTGCACAGTAAAGTTTTAAGTGGCATTTGTGAATGTAACTCCATATTGTAGTGCTTGACAAAAGGTTTCCCAAAGTAATCCCTTGCCCATGTGGTTATACCAGCTATTGATGAATGATGGTTCTTGATGCAGTACCGTCTGAGAGATTGGAGATCACGGGTGTTAAGCTTAGGCTTGTGCCTTGCCCTTTACACACTGAAATTCCTCCTTCCAAATCATTTAATGATATTATACACTGTAGAGGGAGAAATATGCAAATACCTTCTCATCTTTCTTTGTTTAAACATCTCAATAATTTTGTCATGCATTTGTTGTCAAACTGGGGATCCTCTGCACAGCTGTACTCCTGAAATACTTAGCCTTTCGTGGATAATGCTTTTGTACCAAATTATTATTACAATCACCTGTTGACAACACCTGTTTGAAATAACAGCATTTCATTTTTGAGCTCATTACTAGCCCTAAATTTCCCCCGCCCCAACTTTTTTTTGGAATGTGTTGCAGCAGGCCTTAAATGCAGGAATGGATGTATATTAACATATTAACAAATGAAATGAAGTTAGCCACACAAAACATGAAATATCTTGGGTTCAAACGGTCTGCAATGAAACAGAAGTCAAAGTAAATGTAAGGATCACTGCATCTTTTTATTTTTATTTATTTATTTATTTGCATTTCAATATTGTCTCAACTTTTTCCTATTTAGGGTTGTGTTTTCTCTGTGTAATTTAACATTTTCTTTCCTGAGCTTTTATCAACCAGTGTTATTTCTGTCTGAAATAAACAAAAGAAATGACTTTGGTGTTGTAGCTAAGCTGTCAAGCCTGTGATGTCTTTCATTCCTTTTCAATTTTCTGCTGCGTTTTCCTCCGATAAGGCCTCTTGCTTCTTTTTCCTCTCTCACTCTCCTCTACCACTGTTTCCCCGCTTCTCTTTGCTTGTCCAAATATGCTGCCCTTCTGACATGACCAGCATCCCAACGAGCCCTGCACCTGTGCTCTTTCTAAATGCATTTAAAAACAACAAAAGGAAAGTCCACCCACAGGTTCAATCCCCCAATCAGACAGGAAAACCACTAAGGTGCCCTTGAGCAAGGTCCTGAATCCAACAAGTTGCTCCTGGTGTGCAGTTGCACTTGCAGCCGATGTTGATTTTTGCAAAGCATTTGATTCCTTTGACTGGGCTGGAATCTCTGGGACATCTTGAGAATTTGTGGGATCCCCAATAAGTTGCTGGACATCATAGCTGGCCCATACACAGGTGCTGTGAATTCTGGGGTTCATCAGGGATGTGTTCTGGCTCCTAGACTGTTCAGTGTTTGGATGGACTGGATGCTGGGTGGTGGAGTCCAGCAACCTGGGTGCCTTTTGTTGGCAAAGAAACATTTACTGCTTTGACTTGGTGCTGAGGTTAGAGTGGTGAACTTATGACCAGAGGATCCTCGGTTCCATTCCCCTTCAGGAAAATCATTAAGGTAGCTCTGAGCAAGGTCCTTAATCCCCAAACTGCTCCCGGTGTGCAGTTGAGCACCTTGCGTGGCAGCGCGCTGACACCAGGGCGTGAATGGGTGAATGTGAGGCATCATTGTATGCACTTTGAACGTCTGCATCAGATGAAAAACTGCTACAGAAATGCAATGCGTTGAGCATCGGATGCACATAATGTTTGTAATATATTATGACTTCGTTTCTATTAATTGATAAAACATCATCTTTTTGAAGACAATACTTACAATCAATACAAGTATGATTAACGGGCAGGGAAAGTAGCCAAAACTATAGAATGACTCATTGATAATAATACTAATAAATGGTGTACAGTGCTCTCCAGCCAACCGCTGCCAAGTGCTTCACAACACTAATACAGCAAAGCAGTGGAACACAGATTTAAAACACAGGCATAAAATAAGGGGGGATAGGCATTGGGATACCAACAGGTAGACCTGGGTTCAGTTCCCGGTCACGTTACCTCTCTGTGTAGTTGGACAAGACACTTGATCTGCATTGTCCCAGTCCACCCAACTGTAAATGAGACCTAACCTTTTCTGGGGAAGTAACCTGTCATGGACTGGTGTCCCGTCTCGGAGAAGTTGTAGACTCACATCCATTTCACGCTACGATATGCAGGGATAATCACCGATACCATACGGGCCTCAGGGCCTGTATAGGACTTACTTATTCTTCATAAAAATAAAATAAAATAATAAAAAATATAAGAGAAACAAAGTAACAAAATAAGTAAAAACCATCCAACATGTAATCGTCCTGTAATTTAACTGTAATGTTTGGGGATAAAATGCTTGAGGACTGAACAGGGAAACAATGATTTACTGTAATGTCTTCAACATATGTGCACACATTTTCTCGTTTCATGTGCACACGTAAAATAATCACGTCGGCTGCATGTAGTGATAAGAGCCGTAAGCATCCTGCTTGCAGGGTTTATCCTGGATTTATAACCGTTAAGATTATTTGTAGTTTTGGGGTTGATTTTCATTGCTATGCTGATGACATGCACGTGTTTATGGCAGTGCTCGGGACGTAGGTCCAGTATTGCAAGGCTGGAGTCTTTTCTGGTTGCAGTGAGGAAGTGGTTGTCAGCTAACTTCCCACTGCTGGAGTCAGATAAGAATTACAGTCGGTGATGGTCAGCAGACCTGTTCAGCTAAGAAACCTGCTATCTGTGGACGGCTGTGCGATCCAGCACAGCCGGACAGTTAGAAGTCTTGGTCTGATTTTGGAGCAGTCTCTGTCCTTTAATATGGGCATTAGGGAGGCGACCAGGATTACCCTTTTTTTACTTTTGTGTAATATTGCAAAGATCAGACCGTTTCTGACTGTGGCCGATAATGAGGTTTTGTGTCTTCCAGAATTGATGATTGTAAGGTTTTATTTTTGAGATTACTGTGTAAAAGCTTCAGAGGATCTGCAATACGGCTGCTTGAGTTTTGATTGGAGCTCGAAAATTTGATGACATTACCCTAATTACCCAAATTTTGTGTGTTGTTAATACACATTCATGGTGGAGTGGCACAGAAAAGGATTTTCTCAAAAAGAAGATGTGAAATTTCAGACAGAATTTGCCAGAAGGCACATGGGAAACTCTGAGCTAGAGTTGAGCTTTTTTAATTTTTGTTTTTGTTCAATGAAAATCCTTCTCTGCTCCACCATGAAGCTGTATGACTGTTGATACAAAAGACAAAACTTGCACAATACACAGTTTCTCCAATCACAGCCACAGAAACCTATAACTCCTTCAGAGTTGTATGGGTGTCTTGGTGGCTTCCCTCACTCGTCTCCTTCTTGCACGGTCAGTCAGTTTTTGTGACCTGCCTTCTCCAGACAGATTTACCATGCAGTAACATGCTGTTTGTATTTCTTAGTGATTGATGGAAATTAAATCCAAGACATATTCAGTGACTTGGAAATCTTCATGTATCCATCCCCTGACTTGTCGAAAGAAAACCGGCTGTGAAAGTCATGACCTGTGTCAGCAATAATCCATGTATTTCGTTTGTCCAATTACTTTTGGCCTCTGAACATGGACTGACTGTGTATAAAAATGGCTGTAATACCTAAATGGTTAATGTGATATTTCTGTTAAACTCCTCAAAATAAAGCTGAAAGTCGACACTACACCCACATATTGATAGTTTCATTTAAACCCCATTGTGTTGGTGGTACAGACACAAAATTACACAAAGGATTTCTTTCATATAATGCAATCGTCAAAGGTGAGTATAGAGCTCAGATTATGATTGATCACAAACAATGTTTTAATATAACTAAGGTTGTAAAACAGGAAATAAGTCCTCCTCTCACCAGTGTGGTGTACCTCAGGGATCAGTTCTTGGGTTCCTGTTATTCTCAGTTTACATGGTACTGCTGGATCACATGATCGCATTTTCAAAAATATATAAAACCAGTTAGTCAAAACATCAATATTTAACGTTTTGGTAATGAGAATGGACGAACATGAACTTTTGGGTGAGGACACCCGATGCAACCAAAATGGAACTTTATCTAATCAGCACAAATGGACAGTCTCAATATGTTACTGAAGTTAAACCAGTAACTGGCACGACCTGGATGACACGGCAAAGCAGCGGGGCAGAGATCAGAGACGGTTTCTGGTTCCAACGTTTTTATAAAGTCATATGATTTGTTGGGAAAACTGTGACGTAACTGTATTGAAGCGATATCGGCTGAAATTACACGGCAAAAGCCGTCTATCTTTCGCCTTCCTGCACTGAGGTCGTGTCATTTGATAGTATTTCACAGCCACTCAGAGGGGATAGAAGATTTCCACTGCATGCCAGTTTGTTACTATTTATTCCAAGAATTAAGTTTCCTCTAACTGATACAATTGTACTCTGCTGCTAAGATTAGCCAAATCCTGATCTGAATCCAGATTCGAGAACATTTTTAAAATAAAAATTTTTTTGTAAATGGCTTTGTGGTGATATGTGTCACACAGAAGCGAGTTTCTCTTAAGCTGCATGAAACGATCCGGATTAAGTGATTCATCTGGATCTAGTGGACAGAAATCTATGTTTCTGTACTATGCGACTGACTAAACTGGTTTCCTCCTTAAACCTGAACAGGATTCAGTCCCAGTTACTTGGCTCTCGGCGATTGGAGCAGTCTGGCATCACGATCAAGAAAATCAACCACCGACTGCATCCGAGCTTCGTGGAATCAATGGATGACCTGATTGCAGGAGTCTGAGTATCTGGGTTTGTGATTGTCCTGGATCAAGCCTAAGACCCAGACTTTCAGTGACTTCCTGGGCTCATCCATCAGAAGTGTATCTGTTTGTGCTGAAAGTGCCAAACATGCCGAAAGATTCAGTGACCTTGATAGTGACATTCATATCTCCGTTTCTTTGGCCGTCGAGACTGAGAGAAGTCTGGAAGAGCTTATGGAGTCACGAGGTCACTGGACAGTGGTGTTTGGTGATAAGGATACTTTTACAAGACCGTGAAGGTCCAAGTCTTTAAGGTCCTTGGTGCCTCCTGCCTTACCATGTGGTTGTGAGACCTGGATGTCAACCAAGTGACCAAAGGTGATATCTTTGGTGTTACATCTCTCCAGAAGATTCTTGGGTATGGGCTGGAATAACGTTGTGTCCAACAGTTACTCAGAGAGACTCAGATGAGGTGTACTACTAGCATTTTATTCTAATTAATAATACTAAGGATAATTTTTATATTCTTGTTTGATGCTGTGGCAACACTCACAGAGAGAAATCTGTTAATGAGTCCAGCTTGTTGGACGATGATTTTATTTATTTTTTAAATAATAGAAAGAATGATATAGACCATCCTATCGATGCACATATCATCTATTCTGGTTCTGGATGAGAACTGACTGATTTCACGGAAATTTCTCCACTTGATCTTTCAAAGTGAGTCATGGGTGCAGAGAGTACTACTTGTTCTCTTGATCCTCTGCCATCCTGGATTATCAACACTATAGAAATGATCAAGGTGGTTCTACTTACAAAAAAAAAAACTTAAGTTCAATTGCTGCCATTAAAAAAGGGAGTAAACTCAATGCAAAAGGTTACGTTATAAAGGACCATTAATTAAAGCACTTTTACAACTTAACTTTTTGCCAATCGGCCATCCTGCATCTGTTCCTCGGGAGATGTTGGAGCTGGCACAGGCTGGTTAGCTGGGCCGACAAGTGAAGCTGGTGCAGGACTGGAGCGTAGGTGACCTACTTTTTTTCTGGGGAAACGTTGAACGACTTTGGTGGCTAATGGTGGACCAGGTCATCCAGGCTGGTCGGAAGGTTGAGTGGGGCGAGGTGATCCGAGAGGTGTTCTAGCCACTGTCCACGGCCTAGGTCCACACAAGCTACCACTCGTCCGGAGCCTTGGTGCAGCGTCAGCAGGCCACAAACGGCCTCTCGGTCAGTGCACAGAGATTTATCATACCAGGCGAATAAATCCAAAGACAGCAGGCAGACATCAGGAAACGTGAGTCTTGGGTCTGTAACAGAGAGGCCAAACACTGGAAACTACATGGAGAGAACGCGGAAAAGACATCAAAGTAAAAGCAACAAAGATTGGTCTAACATGGGACAGAAACAACCGGAGAACGCTGAGAATAATAATAACAATACATGGAAGACAAACACCAGAACTAAATACCAAAATGTGACCCCTGACACCCTGTGTCTCCACGTATTATTACTGAGTCATCACAGTAACATGGATGTATGCACACACAGGAACGACATCATTGCCTTCTGTTCTGTGTGGACTAAACTACCATGGCATGTGTTATTTTTGGGGTCTGCCATGTTTCAGAAGGACCTTTTTTTCAGGAGGGCCACTCGTCAGAAAGCCCTGGGAAGAGGTTAGGAAGAAATACAACCCCAAATCAGAAAAAGTTGGGAGAGTATAGGGGGGAAAGTGATTCTTACATTTACTTTGAATTTTATTTCTTTTAAGACAATCTGAATGCAAGACATTTCATGTTTGTTTTTTTTTCTGGTCAACTTCATTTCATTTGTTAATATTCATCCATTCCTGCGTTTCAGGGCTGCAACACGTTCCACAGAAAGTTGGCAGGCTAAAGCATTTACCACTTTGTAATGTTGGCATTCATTCTCACAATACTTAAAAGACATTTTGGCATCGAGGACACCAAGAGATGAAACGTTTCAGGTGTCCCATTCTTCCTGCAAACACGTCTTAAGGTGTGGAGTGTGTTACCGTTGTTGCATTTTTTGTTTCAAAATTCTCCACACATTCTCCATTGGAGACAGGTCAGCACTGCAGGCAGACCAGTCCAGTACCCGTATCCCCTTCTTCCACAGCCATGCCTTTGTAATGTGTGCAGAATGTGGTTTTGCATTGTCTTGTTGAAAAATGCATGGACGTCCCTGGAAAAGGTGTCGCCTTGAAGATAGCATGTGTTCCTCTAAAACCTCAATGTACTTTTCTGCATTAATGCTGCCAGCACAGAAGTGTAAATTACCTTTGCCCAAGGGCACTGACACAACCCCATACCATGACAGACCCTGGCTTTTGGACTTGTTGGTGGTGGTCCTTTTTGTCTTTGGTCCAGAGCACACGCCATCCATTTCTTCCACAAAAGATCTGGAATACTGACCACAGTACATGTTTCCAGTGTGTGATGGTCCAACCCAGTCGATGCCGCTTCTGGACAAGGTTAATTAACATAAGGCTTCTTTTTTGCACAGTAAAGTTTTAAGTGGCATTCGTGAATGTAACTCCTTCTTGTCGTGCTTTACAAAGGTTTCCCAAAGTAACCCCTTGTTCATGTGGTTATATCAGCTATTGATGAATGACGGTTCTTGATGAAATGCTGTCTGAAAGATCAGAGATCACGGCGTCCAGCTTAGGCTTGCGCCCTTGCTCTTTACACACTGAAATTCCTTCTGCACTGTAGAGGAATATATATATGCAAATGCCTTCCAATCTTTCTTTGAGGAACATTGTTTTTAATCATTTCAATAATTTTCTCACATATTCATTCAATTTTGATATAAATTCAATTTTTGTATATAGCGCCAAATCACATCATAAGTCGCCCCATGGCGCTTCACAAAGTTGTCGTCTGACCACAATACATGTTTCCATTGTGTGATGGTCCAATCATGAGTGCACACCTCTGGCAGTATTGTGATCAATTTGGATATTATTTCAGTCATGAGGTCACTAAGTACAGATTTTTTTTTTTTTTTTATTATTTTTTAATCACTGCTTTTTGTTATTTAAGCAGTGAGGATCAGATTTAATACGGATCACGATAAAAACACAAACACACTGGGAAACCTGCTTGTGTTTGACAGAAACACACAAATACACACACACACACAAGCATCAGGGCGACTGCATTATTCAAATTATTCGTCTGGCTGCTGGCATTTGAAAAAACGTTGGGATATGATCGGCTTATGTGAAACAGGTCCTGCAGTGCACAGGTAAAGTTAGGTCGTACTTGGAAGCATGAGGTCCCGCTGCTGGATCCACCCGGACACAGGACTGCTTTGTGTCCTGACTGACAAAACTCAGGCCGACCTTATCTATGTAAATAAGTAGTACTACTAGTTGTGGGCTGTCCCATGTAATGGACAGACCACGGAATGGTACTCCACCAGGGGCCCGACACACTCTCTCACACTCTCTCACACTCTCTCTCTCCCTCCCTCCCTGCCTGCGTGTTAATTGATTGATTTTGATTTATTTTGATTTTTTTGATTAGCATCCAAATACATAAAAGTATATCATGCCAATCACATAATACAACAAAAAAAAAGAAACGAAAGCTAATCAAAGGTTTAGGCTGAAGCTAGTGCTTATTATGCCTAACCTTTTATACAAAAAAAACAAACAAAAAAAAAAACAAGTTCAGCAAGACATAAGGCTAAAGAACAGACAAACTTTCA
>OMMV01195347.1:0-10875 GCA_900302635.1 Chatrabus melanurus
GTGGGGGGGGGGGGGTATGGCACAGATTTGTCTACAAGCATGACTGGAGCCCAGCGACTGGTGGCGATCTTGGATTTCTCTAATATGGTTGCTCAAATGATTGCTAACTAGGCCCCCTCCAAAAGTGAATATAGTATGTTCTACTATATATATGTGGCAAATTACATGCTTGTATCTGTCCAATACCCCCCTAATGGCTCCCTAAAATCAATTTAATTTGAATAAAATATGCTTTCAACCACTAAATCAGCATAAGGGCCTGGACTACATGGAAGATTCCAGAAACTGATGGAATTTCTTTTTAGACTTCTGAATGACTAATTGCCATTATTTGCCAGTGCCTTCCTGCATTCAAGACCATGGAAAAATTTTACAGAATTAAGCCAAGGCTTAAAGCCAACTCAAAAAGATTCATGGTACCACAAGCAAGTGTACAATCTGTTATATGAAAATATAAGAAACTATACAGACTTTAACTGATTGAGGAAAGAGGCACAAATTAATACCTGGGAATTAATGAACATTTGTTCTCAAGCTCAACCAGAACCTCAGAATCATGAATAAGGAACTGATGAAGGAGTTGGAGGCATCAGGTAGAAATGTGACATCATCCACCTTGAAGAGAGCACTCCATCACCATGACCTAAAAGGCTGTCGACCACAGAGGAAGCCATTAATCTACAATTGACATGAAAAAAGGCTTGGCTTTTGCCCTGGTGGTGAACTGTAAACTTTTGTCGAGCTTTTTAAATGTAGACTTTGGATAAATGACTTCCTCCTTGTTCGACAGCCTTTTAGGTCACGGTGATGGATCCCTCTCTTAAATGCCCATGTGGGGGATATTAGAATGGCTAATGTGTGTGATTCCATCCGCCAACAACTGCTGGGTGGATTTTTGTTACCATGTAACTCTTGACGTGACGCCTTTTGAGTGCTTTGGCCAACATTTCGCCAACCATTTGGTGGATTTACTTCATAACAGGTGTGATGTATCGATTACTGCCGTGATGTTTGTTCTAAAATAACCATTTTGAAAGTTGGCACACAGCAAATTTATGTCCATAAAACCTTCAAATTTCCCATGATATATTTTAATGTATACATTTGCTGATCCCTACTGGTGAATGTCATGTTTTTAGTAAGTCACATTACTTGTCAGATAACTTATCACATGTCACATCTGTGCCAGTCACAGCAGGGTTTGAAACAGGTGGAAAGTCTTTTTTTCCTTCCTCTGCATCTGGATTAAAATTGAACCAACTCCTCCTTGACCTATTACTGACCTCTCACCAATTTTCATTGAAATCAATTTGTGTGGTTTTGGGATATCCTGTGACCTATCAATAAACAGATGCAGAGGGGTCAAAAACACCATCTCCTTTGAGGGGCTATTAAGAGAAACCTATAACTTGTTTAAGGTGTTACATCAATTCATCATGTAAAACACTATTTGTTGTACTGTAGCTGTATCACGCATATCAGATCGCATTAAAATATATTTGATAACATAAAATAAAAAAGTTGCTTCTGCCTGAACATTTGTTAAAAATTATACAACATGAACTTAAACTAGTAGAATATTGAATCGACCAGTTTTGTGCAGAATTGTATAGGATTATGCCCTTTGCACAGAAATATGGGTAATGGTAACCTATGGTCACTATCCTTGTGTAATGAGCGGATACTGCTCCTATTCCATTCACAGATAAGGGTGTTTTTCTTTGTTTGATTGAAGACATACAGTAAAAATGTGGTGATAAATATTAATTTACTGATCAGTACCTGACATTCATGCTATAATGATAAACATAAACATTTAAACGGGTCTTCTGTTCAGTGTATTTACAATTATTTATTGACATTTTCAGCATTATTTTGTAATTGTTGCTCATTTACTTCAAGAAGTGTGTTAAGTTTGCTGGCAGAATCACAACTTCACCAAATTAGTAAAGGCGCAGTCACACCTAGACGTTTGGACCAACGTAGACGAACATATTTGCAAATGTCGGTGTCCGCTAGCCTCCACTAGCCGCCGCTGGGCTAAGCCGTCCTCCACTGTCCTCCACTGATGAATGTCAACTGCGTCCAGAATTTTCAACATGTTTAAAATTCCTCTGCAATCACCGACGTACCTCTGGCTACGTTGGAGACTGTTAGAGAAAGTTAATCTCCGCTACTGAGGTTTGGCCATTTTTTTCGACTTTGCCCTACATTCACCACACGCTGTGGTAAAAGTCACAGTGTGACTGCTCCTTCAATGGACTGCAATTGCATAGTGTTCTTCCAACTGAAGAAGATGCATAGAGCACTTTGAAGCAATGCTTTATTTTAACCCATGATGCTCAACTACACACCATGAGCAACTTATGGACTTTCCTGTCTGATCAGGGAATTGAACCTACGGCCCTCTCATCACACGGCCACTTCTCTAATATTTAGACCACCAAGTCCTGATATCATAGGGGTTCTGAAAGGCTAACATCTAAGATAACATTTTCACCAAATCGGCGTCAACTCGTTTGTCGCTGCCTCATTTCAATGAAAATTCCCCCGTATTTGCGCCTCACCTTACACATTTGCGCTGTGCACTTTACACAAAAATACCAAACAGATCTACAAACAGGATTTCAGTTTCAGAAAAACAGCCTTTGGTAATTATGTAGGTCTTTGCGCCTCAATGTCATTTTTCTTTTGACTACTAAAGATACTAAATGTAATCAGTTTTGATCTCATGTTTGACTCAGAGGCCGTGTGAGGAGCAGTTATGTGGGTCTAACAACAGAATGCCTCCCTCAGATGTCTGGTCTGAGTGCCAAATGAAAATACTCTGGAAGTTAAAAAAAAAAAAATCTGCAGAGGACAAAGCATCATCATGACATATCAAATATTAATATGACTTTGAGGCAAGGTGATGTTCTTATGATGAGTGTGTATTGCTCATTTTTTCCCCCCCCTACAAGTCATAAAAATCCTTCAGGATCACAAACCACTCAGAACACCCTGCCACAAATTGCACCAACACCCATTGCTGAATTTGAAAGGTGCTTGCATTCTTCTTCTTCTTCTTCTTTCGGTTGCTCCCATTAGGGTGTCACCACAGCAGCTCATCTGTCTCCATCTCACCCTGTCCTCTGATTCTCACCACATCCACAAACTGCCTTTTTGGCCTTCCTCTTCTCCATCTGCCTGGTGGCTCCATCCTCAGCATCCTTCTCCCTATATACCCTGTATCCCTCCTCGACACATGCCTGAACCATCTCAGTCTGGCTTTAGTCACTTCAACAATCCATGACCATATAGGTCGTTTGTTCATGTTCTCAAATACGACCCACTGGAACATTTCCTCAGTGTATTTCAGAAATTAAAAAAGTACTCCATAGCACAAAATATAAACTATCCCTTTTTCACTGCGCACGTGCTTCCTGCTTCAGGTGCGGTACAAGCAAGCCCCGACCTCCAGTCCTGTTAAGTGAAGCAAACACAGAAATGGCAAATCTTGCAATTCCTTGAATGGCTGCTTGAGGCTGGCTCCAAAAGAGAGTCTTCCCATTCACACTCTGATGATTGGCCCGGCGTTTGCCGATGGAGAGTGAAAAGTTGATTGACGTCCGCCAGACTCCGCGGGGGGTGGGTTGACGTCGGTCGAGCGGTTCTGGTGTCCGTCATGGTTCCGGAAAAAGTTTCAAAATGCTTGAAATCTTCGACGTTCATACTGGAATGCCAGCGGGAGTTGGGCTCTGCTGCCACTGTGTCACCTCTGCTAGTGCTCCGTTACTGCCCGGTTCACCTCCGCCGGCCTCCGCTGTCCAACGTTGAAGGTTATTTGTTTCCTGGAGCCCAGAGAGGGTGGACAGCCCAGAGAGGACAGGAGTGAGAGCTTGAGGTCCTTGAGGTGGCGGGTCACGAGGTCGCAGAGTTGCGTTGAGTTTGTGTGGGCTGCGTTGCTTGGCTTCTCGGGCGTTGGGTTGGCAATCGCTCCGCCGGGTGGTGTTGCTGCTCCGCGGAGTGTGGTGGACACTCACCCACCGACAGTGAAAGTTGGTGGGTCGGTGGACCGTCGCCGGGTGTCGGGCTCTGCCGGTGTGGCGGCACCCTCCGCTGAGCTACATCGACCTGCATTGAGAACAGGAAATTTGGACCCCTAGAGCATGCCTTCACTGGCATTTCACAGAGATTTTTGAGAATCTGGTACATCAGCCAGGGTCAGCCACTTCACGTCATAGTGTGAATGGGCCCATAGAGCCCATGTTAAAATGTCGAACTTCAGAGGAGAAATAAACATGTTTACAGCCTGGTACAAAAAACGGTTTTAGTCTCTATAGCTAGTCTCCCCCTCCATGACAACTGTACGCGGGGGGGGAGGGGGGATTTTTTTTTATTACTCATCAGTTTAAGATACTTTAAGTCATAAAGTTATGAATAACTAGGGGGCAGGTTGCTTTGAGTAAAAGGTAGTGTGTGCTGGTGAGCCGTGTCCACGGGCCCGCTAGCATAGACTGCTAGCATAGACTGCTAGCTATTGTGGACCAACTGCGTCTGTCATTTCTGAGCATTTTATTACAAGTATCTGAGATTATAGAGCTTGTAGTGTGGTTAAAACTGATTGGTTTCCAGGAAAGTGTGGGCTTTATGATATAACATTTATATCACTGTATTTTTCACTTTTTGGATGTGACGGTATTATATCAAAGTATTACTTTTTGTTTTTTTCCATGTTTTGTGAGGCGTAGCATGTCCTGTCCCTTCATGTAAATAAAAAAAAAGAAATGTAAATGTAAAAAGAAATGGTGTAACCCATGAACATTGCAAATATGGCACATCATGACCACAGTAAGCATGATGCATTGTTTTAACAACTCAATTAAGGTGGTATTGCTGTGTGATGTAGCAATTTCACTTTGCATATGGTGGGGGGTTATATGATTTTGGAATAGAGTGGTAATCCTGGGCCATTGAGTGTGTGGGGGTGGTCTTTTAATAATCTCAGGTAAAATTAAGGCATTAGGGGTATTTCCTCTACAAATGTCACAGAGATCTCAAAAAGCTGTGCCAGGACTAAATGATGTTTATAGCAGGAGAGTGTCTGTGAAAACACTTGTGGAATTGTGGGACTTTGGAGATGTTTCACATTAAACCTCAAACACGTGAAAATATAAAAGGTAGATTAAAAACTGGTTTTGCACAATATGAACCCTTTAATAATTATTTATTTTATTTGAGCAAGAGTTTAATCTGAGCTATTTTCAAAAATGTGGACGAAAAAAGATTTTTACAACTTTATATTTAACAAATCCGTGCTATGTTTAATTAACAATCGTTAAGGCTTAAACAAACCTGCAGCGCAAAAGTCCGCTGGTTCATGCGAACAGAATCACTGTTTAACCATTTCCATGACTGTTAAGTCATGTCTTCATGTGAAAATGACTTTACAGCCAGGTACATCTATAAGAAAAGTATTTAACAGGTGTTTTGACTCACGTGCGCGGCACGACAGGAAATAAACTTCGCTGTGATGATCACAGCCTCAGTGCTGCTGTGCTGCTCAGAGCACTGCAGATGCACCAAAATGATTTTTGATTTCCAAATGAATGGATATTTGGTGTTATTTTTCGTTATTGTATCGGCGTTGTTTTTTGCTGGCATCATTAATCACAGACATAAAAGGCCTGAGGCCTTGACGACCCACGGGATAAAAGCATTGGAACCATGTGAACGCTTGAAACCGTTTTTGAACGATTTATACCAGGAAATCAGAGACAGATATAATGGGATAAAGCAGGGAAATGTCCACAAAAAAATTTAAGGGGTAGCTGAGCTTGTTGGAAGTGCCAAAATGTTACCAACTATATTGCAACGACTAGAGATTTGAATGATGGCAATGCACTTAAGATGATGGCAAATTATTTGCTGATCATTTTGAGCTTTGAATCATCTCTCTATCACCATTGATAGTTGAGATATGAATGAAGTTGTGTTTCTTTGGGTATTTTTGGTCTGCCCTCAAACTGACCTTTGACCTCATTTAATAAAAACACATTGCGGAGGATGTCAAATAGTGTGCTGATACTTTTGATACTCTAATCTTCTTTCTAGCATCCTTGACTTGCAAGATATGAAAAATGTGCTTTTCGGGGTATATTTCTGATGACCTTGAATTTTGACCAGACCCTGAAAAAAATGCTCAGTAGAAGTTAACTACCCCTGAAATGTTACCAAGAGGTTTGATGGAAATCCACGCACACTATTTTGTTCAATAGGTCTGAACAGGGATTTCCTCATTTGATCCCATGTTATTTTTTGAACCCAAATAGACTTAATTTATGAAATAAGTTAGCATCAAGCAATATTCATGTGTGATTTGCCAAACAACGTATCTGCCATAGGAGAATTCTTTAATAAACAACTTCAGAGATAAACCCTGAATATATACTCAATAATGAACTTAACTAATTAAATTAATAAGTTAATATAAGTTAATTATTCAGTTGAAATTTTAAGAATAACATTTCTGTCCAAGAGGAATGCAATAATAAACAAATCAGGAGATAAACTTACTAGATCTGGCAATTAATAACCTTAACGAGATATGGTAATCTTTAACTTATTAGAAAATGACCATTATTCAACTTATTGAAAATCTGCTCTGTAATTTTATAGACATGGGCCCTGAGAACATGTATGCCACGTTTCGTGACGAAAGCTTGAAAACTGATGGAGGAGATAGGTTTCAAAAAACCAGCCAAATTTAATGAATTATCCTAATTAATTACTTAATTAAGCAAGATATAAAAAAATGGCTCTGTAATTTCATGGCCACTGGCCTATGGAGTATTCCTACCAAGTTTGATAAAGATCCCATGAAAGCTGTAGGAGTAGATAGGCTTTAAAGAAATTGTGAACCGTGGACCGACGGACAGACCAACGGACGAAATGCCATGACAATTGGCCGAAAAAATATGCAAACAATCCAACATGAACAGCATAACCTCTGTAGCAGAGTTTAAACAAAGAACAACATTCCAGCCTTGCAGAACAGAGACCAGCAGTGAAGAAAGTCCAGTCGTGAAAGTGTTTTGTGTATCATTTTTTTGTAACTTCATATTTGTCCTTCTCTGTCTGTTCGTCATTTCTAGACGTCACGAACCACAAGCGTCATTCCAAAAATGTCAAAACGCACCCAGCAAAGGCAATGCGGCTTCACAGAGGATCTCCCACACGGAGGTCATCCTCCCCATCTGGACAGAGGTGAATCCTGCAGCGGAAGAGCCTGAGCGACCTGTTGAGACGTAGAAACCTTGAAAAAAAAAAAAAACTTATATCACACCTTGTCAGTCATCCACAGAGAGTGGAGGAAACGTGAGACAGATGGAGCTCCTCGTCCTCTGGGGCGAGGTGTCTCAACATGTTTCCTTCAGATCATCACTGGACCTGTGCACTTTTCACACACTGAACTGACAGTGAACCCGCCTGGTGTCTGTCCCGATCCAGACTCACGTTGACTGTTTACCTCCTACATTAGACATCAACTGTTGCCAGCCGCAGAGTGCGAGTAAATAAATAATGCAATATGCAAAGGAAATGACATCATATTTCTGGCAAAGACACTTTTCTCATCACATATTGTCTTCCTTAACTTATATCCAATCCACTGAATGAATAAATAATTCACCAAGTGCCTTCCTGTTGTGTTGCTATGACAGGTTTTTGCTGTTTAGGCCCACTGGGAGAGTTAAAATATGGGACGGTACACCGGGAATTGTTGCTATTTTTTTTCTAGTACGCTGCTGTGTTTGGGTTTAGCGTGATGCGGTTAGAGGGAGACACACACACACACACACACACACGGGAAAAACCATTCCAGATGTATTACTTAATCAGAATCGACTTCAGCAGATATTACAGTTTCCAAAATAGCCTTCTGTTGGATAGAGAGATTCATTCTGTCTTGTGCATAAATCCAGATATAGGCTGATCCGTATTCCGCACAGTTTTATGCCCCCGTGTCAGACAATAGTTTTCCATTAGACGAAGTGATTCTCCACAGAGTTTCAGACACAATCGCACGGCGACCTAAGCTCATATCTGGAGCTCCCCGAGTCAACTCTCATCACCTCTGGGGAAAGGCGGGGAGCGGGGGGGCTGATTCCACTCTGAAGTGGCCTAAAAGCACAGGCTTATCTGAAGTAAGCTTGTCCAAGTTAATAAAGTAAGAGCAGCATATTTGATTAAAAATTCATTCAAAGGAGGACGTGTCACGAGGAGACGAGTCCATTTGTGCATTAGAATACAGATCGATGGCTTCTCAAGCCACTGCGGCGGCCGCTAGATGGCTTTCAGAGGATCACGAGCGAAATAAGACACTGCTTAATTTCACTTCCTCAAAGCAAAAACTTTGAAAGAAGCACCGGGATTTCCTTTGCATTCTGCACGATCTATTGCATCATATTTTAATGGGCAGTATAGATTTTCTGAAGAGATCCGGAAGAGCCGTTTTGAAGCTCAAAAAGTGCTGCTCTGCATGTCGCCATGTTGGCATTGCTTACTCTGCCTACGCCATGGCCAACCCATAAATGGGTAAAGAGGTGGAGCGTGGGCGAGACCCTGCGTGACCTGGGCGGGATGAATGAAGCCCGAGCACACCCCCCATCTCAGATTTACCGCGCTAACAGGCTAAGCTTGGTTCGAGTGTTTTATTAAAAGAAGCGAACTGGTGAGCTAGTTTTGGCAGACAACCCGAGCAGATTCACATCCACAATTCGTCACGCTTCACTCTTACGTAACCTCCAATCACACCCTGCAAATAAGGTGTGCTATATAAGGCAACCTCTTCAGCTCTGTTCCCCCTGACCAACATACGCTGCAACATTGATGTGTCATCGGTCGTGCTCGACACACGCGGAGTCATGTTTCGTTACTCATGTGAATGCCGTTTTTACCTTCTGATTCTCTCGGTCGTTGTGTTTTGTCTTCTCGTTTGCGGGCTGAGGTGTGAGTGATCCTCCGACCTCGCAGGAACGTGGTTTTATTCCACCTCTCGGCTTCGTGGACGCAGTTGTTTGGTTGTGATGCTTTTTCACACACGGGCGGCGCTGTGCCCAGGGGTCTCGCTGGACCGATGTTTTCAGCGGCTGGAGACTTTTTCCGCCTGCAGTGTCTGTTTTTCAGCACTGTCATGCACCAAGTCACTATGTAAGTGGGTGCTAAGACATGACCTAATTCCAGTCAGGTCACCGGCAGGACATCTAACTGACTGACATGGGGTCGAGCCCCCAGTGGAGCAACGTGCAGTGGTCTTTCCATATATGGGATAGCCAACAATTACAACCTTTGAGCATTCCTTCACCTCAGCTGGCTCTCACCATCTGTGATTTTATGAAGGAATATATGTAACTGTTGTTCTTTTATATACTATGCTGGAGACAGCTTTTGTGACGATATTCGGTATCATTGCTAATGATTAATTATCAGCTGTCTTTTCTCTTCCATGTTACAATGCCTGCATCATCATCTCCTGATCCGTTGGTTGGCAACCTTGTTCAACATCCATGGTCACAAATCCATGAGAGTTGGTGTTTAAGCTGCATGATTTCTGCCTGGGAGCAGACCACCCCCGAATGCAAATGTCCCAACTCACAAGTATTGGGGTAGCTTCAACGCAGCCCTTCTCCTGGTTATCTCAACTCTATATGAATCGTTGGTCCTCTCCCTGTTTACAAACTCCTCATCAGGCTTCAAAGAAATGACATTTGCCTGTGCAACATTTGAGTTTCTACTCCACATAACCCTGAAATAGAAACAATAACTTGAAAGGGCTTTGCCGACTATACTAATGCTTCAGGTGGTTGCTGGGTATCCAATTAATTAATCTGCATTTGGCTTGCTAACTCCCTCACCGAGAGACTGCCGTCGCTTTGCAACTAAGAGCTCAAAGGCAAAGGATTTGGGACCCTTACTTGGCAGTTCATTGGTTAGCATAATCTGGGCTGAAGGAATGCCCCAGCAAGTAACTGGGCTGGTTTTATTTTTTTGTGTTATTGGTAGTATGGCCATAGTAGATGGTCACCCCTCTGAGTCTGGTCTGCTTGAGGTTTCTTCCTGTACTCATAAAACATCCAGGGAGTTTTTCCTTACCACTGTTGCCATTGTGCTTGCTCAAGGGGTGGGTAAGGTTAGACCTCACCCTTGTGGAGTGCTTAGGGGCAACTACGTCATGATTTGGCACTATTGAATGGACGTATAGCTCACAGAGTTAAAGTTCCCCTAAACTAATGGTCTCAAAGATGCCCTGGCAGGTGCGGCCTGCATGCAATCCAGTAAGTAGGATGTTCCCTCAGCCAAGGGGCTCTGGGAATGGCCCCTGGAAGGACTGGGCCAAGTAATCTGTGCGAACAAAAATCACATGTGGAGTTCCTCAAGGGTCCATTCTTGGGCCTCTTCTGTTCAACATCTCTTGCTCAGATTATGGAATATCATAACATCTCCTACCATACTTATGCAGATGACACACAACTTTACATAACGGTGTCACCAGATGACTACAGTCCCCTACATCTGCTAAATTAGTGCATTGATGAAATCAATACGTGGATGTGCCAGAATTTTCTACAACTAAACACAGACAAAACTGAGATAATTGTTTTTGGCCCGAAAGAACAAAGATTCAATTCAATTCACTTTATTTATATAGCGCCAAATCACAACATAGTCGCCCCAAGGCGCTTCACAAGGGTAAGGTCTAAGCTTACCCACCCCCTGAGCAAGCACAATAGCAACAGTGGTAAGGAAAAACTCCCTGGATGTTTTATAAGTATAGGAAGAAACCTCAAGCAGACCAGACTCAGAGGGGGGACCATCTGCTATGGCCATACTATCAAT
>OMMV01195353.1:0-14833 GCA_900302635.1 Chatrabus melanurus
CCGGCGTGCAGAAGAAGGGAAGAAGCGGAGGAGGTGGCGGAGGTGAGGGAGATGGAGGTGGAGGGGGGAACCCTGGAGGAAGTCCAGCAGTTCCGCTACCTAGGAGATGTGCTAGACTGTGAATCGGGAGTGGAGAGGGCGGTAAGAGCAAGAGTGGCTACGGGCTGGATGAAGTGGAGAGAGATGGCCAGCTTGCTGGTGAACCAAGGATTGCCACTAAAGATCAGAGGGGGGGTCTACGAAGCGTGCGTGAGATCAGCCATGCTGCACGGGGCGGAGACGTGGGCGTTATATAAGAAGACGGAGTAAGATCTTCGGGGATGTGACCGAAGAATGTTGAGGTATATGGCCGGAGTGAGGTGGCAGGACAGGGTACCTAGCGGGGAGGTGGCGAGAAGATGTGGAGTGACGGAACTGGAAGTCAGAATAAGGCAAGGCAGACTTAGGTGGTTTGGGCACGTGATGAGAGCGGAGGAGGGAAGCATGCTGAGAACCGTGGAGCGAGTGCAGGTGGCGGGGGTGAGACTGAGGGGGAGACCAAAGAAGAGATGTGTGGACGAGGATTTGAACTTGTTGGGCGTCCGAGAGGAGCTGGCCCTGGATCGGGTCAGGTGGAAGGAGGTCATCGCACGTTCAACCACGAGATGATCGTGAAAAGAACGTAAAACGAACATGATGATGATACTTAAGGATCCACCGGAGAGACCTCGTGGCAAAGACATCCAATTGTCATGTTAAGTCACAGGTTATAGACCAAGTCTCAGACTTTACAGTCTGACTGTAAACACTTGGAACCCTAAACACTTGGACCTTTATTCTTCTGCAATGGTGTCGACTTCATAAGCTCTTTCCAGGCGTCTCGCAGTATCAAAGGCTGAGGACCCAGAGACGTGAATAACACTGTCAAGATAAGTGAATCTGACAAACAAGTTTGACACTTTAAGCACAAATAAATGCACTTTTGATGGCTGAGTCCAGGAAGTCATTGAAAGCCTGGATCCGAGTCTTGATCCAGCGCAATCGCGAACTCAGACACTCCAGCTTTTCACTCAGTTTCTCATGTGCTGCAATCAGGACGCCTATTGATTCCACAAAGATCACAGCATGATCTGGAAAGTCGAGGTCAGTGAACCGATCCTCACTCAAAAAGGACTCCACAACCCTACCCAACACCCAGTCCAAGCAAGCATTCAACAGAGTAGGACCCAGAACACATACCAGATGAACACCAGAATTCACTGGGAATAACTCAGAGACTCTGCTCCAGCTTCGAACAACATAGTGCCACTTGAATGTTGAGTGATAATATTTAAAATTTTACAGATTAAGCATGTTGTGTATTGAGTATCCCTTCATACTCTGTACCTAATTATCCTGTATTTGTCTTATGCTCCTCTATGCTAAGTATAGTACATCCTCTATTTTATTATTGTTGTAAATATATTTGTGTCCTTGTCTGTCTCAGAGACATTTTTTCAGAAACATTGGCTCCATCTTGACGTATGCTTTCATGGGAACAGTGATATCCTGCTTTATTATCGGGTAAGTTATTTAGTCATAGCTCTATATTGATTGATTTTGTTTGTTTTAAATGTTTATTTTTCCTGTTATACCTCATGTTCAGACTCATGGTAACCCATACTTGCATTTGTGACGAGTACAAATCTTTCTGTTTCCAGGCTGATCATGTATGGATTTGTGTCCTTCATGAAGGTTGTTGGCCAGCTGGGGGGAGATTTTTACTTTACTGACTGCCTCTTCTTTGGTGCCATTGTTTCAGCTACAGACCCAGGTAGGTCCTACCACATTAACCTCGAGTATCCATTGGCCTCTTGACGAGCTTTATATGCCTGTTTGAGCAGATGGTCACTCTGGGAGCTTAGAGGCTGCTTGATTGGCTGCAGTGAAAAGTGGATGTCATGCAAATTCTTAAACCCAAGTTAAGAGCGTGTAAATGATGGCAGCCGACTCTGTCAGAAATAAGACAGCATATAAACACGAGAGCCGCAATGATTAATCGATTACTAAATTACTCATCAATTATTTTCATGAAGAGTTAATCGTTTTGAGTCTTTCTTTTTTTTTGAAAAAAAAAAAGGCTTCTTAACCTTATAAAACCATTTGTATCATATTTGCTATGCGGGTTTCTGAGACCGCCATCTTATAAACATGATCAATACTTTCCTTAAAAACCTGTTGTATATGATTTTCCAACATGGGAAATGTCAGCACTGCACAATCACTTCTCACATGTCTACTGTGAGAAGTGTAAAGGTGCATCTTTGCCTGAACAAGGACAGAAACTGTTTTTGTGCTTACCACAAAGTGAAATAAAAAGGCTGTAAAAAGTTTTATGTAAAAAAAAAAGAGAGGAAAAACTGCCTGAAATGTTCTATATTTTCAAAATGTTATGGGCAAAATTTGTTATTGTATCTAAAAGTAACATTGTTGTGAGCAAAAACATCCAATGTATCAAATGTAATACAAAACAAATCATAAACAAAATGATATGGCAAAAAATTTTGGGGGGATTTTGTTAAAAGTTTTAAGAAACATCAGTTAAAAAAACTAGAATTTTTCTGGCTATTTTTTGATGTGTCAGGCTTTACAGGGTTAAATGTAGATATTTCCTGTTTTCATTCATACTTTCTTTACTCCTCTCTGACAATAAATTTAATATCTTTGGGTTGTGGACAAAATGACATTTTAAGACATTATCTTGGACTTTGGTCCATAAAATGTTAGAAAATGGTGAAAAATGTGTAACCCAAACCACTAATCGACTCACGGAGAAAATAATCAACAGATTAGTCCATTATGAAAATAATCACTAGTTGCAGCCCCAATAAACACTTAACAGTATTGCTTGAGAATAATATGTCTTGACAATTTTGTGATCTCCCATAGTGAAAGAATTAAATATCTTACACTATCTTCAAAGTGTGTGTTAGATAAATCACTAAAAGTGATGCAAATATGGCTAAAATCACGTCTATCTGGTGTTAGGCTGATTCTGTGACTGTGAATCAGGCTTTTATTGTAGTCTCGATTATCGTTTTATTTTCCAGAGAGCCTCAGACAAGCACTAAAACTTTCACATGTTCCTAGGCTTTGGAAAAGCCTAGGTATGTACCCTATAAAATGCAATGAGTGAATAGGTAGATACATTAGTCCGTCTCCTCCAGGTTAACATGATAACTCAAAAATAAATGGTATCCTCTTGTAACTTGCCCAATTAAAAGGGAGTATAATGAAGACAAACTCACATTAAAATTAGGTCAAATTTATTGCACAATATTTATCCAAAAAACAACTTTGTTTGTGCTGTGTAATATCTCATAGATGTGTCTGCCACCTGCTGGATGGTTGGTGGATGCTGGATTGATGATGCATTAGCAGCAGGTGTGGTAGTCAGTGAGAGAAACGGACAGTTTCCACACAGTAATGTAATAAATCAGACAAACCCTTGTTTTCTGATTGACAGCGGTTACGTTCTATAACACAGACACAAGGCCACAGAATCCTGTAGGAAGGATTTTGTATGAATGTAGCCAAATCAGAGACTTCTACCTTCTCTCTCCGCCTCTCTCAACATATGTGTGGTTTTGAAGTTACATGTAGTATGAAATTAGCATCTTTGTCATGTTCTTTCATTTCCAGAGCGTAGACCTGATGGCCACCCAGTCTAACGCTGCTTGTTTCAAAATGTAGCTGTTAGAATTTTTACCGAATACTCGAAATTATGATCACGTTGCTCCACTTTAATATCACTGGCTCCCACTTCACATTACATAAATCTTTAAGGTGCAGTTAAACACATTCAGGGCCTGATTTACTAAGATCCCATATAACGTCAATTTGTATTGCTATTTATGCTGTGGCATAAATTGCGTGGGCGTTCCAAACTTTTGTGCATTGGGTTGGAGAACATTTTCCAGGTGATTTACTAAGAATAATGGCGCACATGACAGCGGGTGGTAACATGACAGACAACATTATGTAAATGAGGATTTTGCGTGTGTTAATGGCCGTAAGCGCAAAATGAAATTCAGTCAGCCACTTGCAGGTATGCACCTAGTGCTCTGTTACGGACAAACTGCCACATAACTGAGCATGTTTAAAAAATAAAAATAAAAATTCTGCCATTTCAGACATTTAATTATTGTTCCATCAATGGTATTTAAGCAAACTGGTGAATAATTATGTGTTCTGCTGGTGGAACGCACAGAGAACTGATCTCTGTGTGCTTTAAGCCCGTATCTCACTGGGCTTGCGACCAATTGGCGACAGAGACGAACGGCCATTCATCTAATTCGGCTCTTGGTCTCAATGTAGTCTGAAATTATTCTCCAAGCAGTCTGAATCAGTATCCCCATTTGCTAATTAGTTGCTCGCCTCGATTTCATTCGCCTGTGGATTTTTAACATGCTGAAAACCTTGGTGGGGAACAAACGCTTATTTTCGCTAACTAGTCTTTTTACTCACCAAGGAGTCTTCAATAGACTGTTTCAGTCGCCTTGTTCGCTTCATTTGCTACAAGGTCGGCTCATGGTCGAAATGCGGTCGCCGGTCATTGAGTAATTAATGACTTGAGGATGACCGACATACAGCCGCTTAGCGAATATTCATCAAATATTCTTTCAACAAGACGCCCAACAGTCGTCTAATTTGTTAAACGGTCGTCAGAAAGTGGCAAACATGTCTCCCCAATGTCGCCAAATTCGTCAACACGTCTAAAAATTCACTTGTCGCAGTTTTCTCTAAATGAGAGACGACTGTGAGAACAGATCAGATCAGCCGTGATCAACCCGCACAGACTCATGAGACAGACTGGTATGCTTGTGTGTGTGTTTTTGTTGTGTACAAAGCGTGGGTTTTCTTTTTGTTCCATGCGCCACAAAAGTAAAACGCGGTTCACATTAGAGAAACGCATTTTTCTACCAGTTTTCATGAAATTCATGCTGACTTTAAAGTGCAGCAATGACAGTAATGATCAGGAGTCACACTGAAATGTACTATGGTAAATGGACTGCATTTGTACAGCGCTTTTCCATCTGAAGCAGACGCTCAAAGCACTTTACAATGATGCCTCACATTCACCCATTCACACACACACACACACCGATGTCAGGGTGCTGCCATGCAGGCGCTCGACTGCACATCGGGAGCAACGTTGGGATTAAGGAACTTGCCCAAGGGCCCTTGGTGATTTTCCGGTCTGACAGGGGTTTGAACCGTGGATCCTCTGGTCTCAAGCCCACTGCTTTAACCTCTAGACCATCACCTCCCATGGTCCACCTGTTACACACGGAGACATTTGTTCTGAACGAAACAAGCACGACATAAACTGTTAACTCTTTAAAGATGCCCGACGTTTACAATGAATGATTTATTTTTATTTTTAAATCCTGTCTACAAGGAGGCGGCGGCGTCTCGGCTGCTGAAACGGCAGTCTGTCAAGCGCCATAAAGTAAAACCAGGTTTTCAAACGCGCAATATACAGATGCAATCAGAACCCACTAAATTTTTTTGTTTATCTTTATAAATTGTCCTGCGTGTGCTAAATTCATCTGTTTACATGTTCACATCCCACAATTTTGTGCACTCGAGTGGACACACCCCAAATTGCATATTCATGAAGGCAAACATGTTAAATGGACAACATGCACTATTTTGCACATTTGAAACATGCAATCCTCAGTGCACACCGTTAGTAAATCAGCATGTGCATTTTTCGCCAGGGCTTTGGTATTTGTGCACGTTTTTACATGCACAAACCTTTTGTAAATCAGGCCCATACAGTCCAGGATTTCTCCTATTTGAACTTCTGCAGCTTTATACACCTCCCTGTGTCCTCTGTTCGCACAAATGCAGGCACGTTCTGTAAGCAGTCTGTAATTTCTCTGTTTTTGTCCTCTTTTCACAGAATGATCTGCTGACTGAGCCTTTTATTTCCAACCTTAAATTATTCATCTTAATATCTTTCAATAACTTCAATGATATTCCATATTTTTAAATGATGTTTTAAAGTAACTTTTTTTAAGCCACTGAAACCTTTTATGATTTGGGGCTATATAAAGTAAATTACATTTAATTACTTAATTTAGAAATAATACAGTGTAATGGTTCTTCTAAACTTAAGTTTGGTTCCATTGTTTATTTGCATCAAATACATCTTTATCACCTTGACAACTTTTCTGATAGTCTTTTTTTGGTTCAGGACTTTTCTGTAATCCTTATTTTTCAATCTTTGTGTGCGATTCCTCTGAGTTTCTTCACCTATGTGTCTCAGTCACAGTGCTGGCTATCTTCCATGAGCTCAAGGTAGATGTGGACCTTTATGCTTTGCTCTTTGGGGAGAGTGTCCTTAATGATGCTGTGGCCATCGTCCTCTCTTCGTAAGCATGCACTGCACTCATCCACAAAGCTATTTTCCCACTTCTGTTTCACTAAAATAACTGTAGTTTCACACCAGTTGCTTGTTCTGTGTTGGTGAGCTGCATTGTAATATAAAAAGACACTAACATCAGTCTCTGTCATTTCACTCCTTGCCTTCCTCCAACCTTCATCCATCTGTCGTTCATCGTCTACCTGTACATATGTGTGCAGTGTGCTCCTCCGGTTGGAGAAGCAGGGTAAGCAGGGAGTGGGAAATGTGCAATCTCCAGAAGACAGTGGCCCAGTCTGGGCCCCAAGGGAGGAAGCAAGGGTGGGACTAAACCAGACACTGACCCCTCGGTGGGTTGGTGAGATATCTGTGATTTCTATTGCTAGTACCTGATGACTTAGCGGCTGTGTTATAGAGCTTATGGAGTTTATTTGAAGTGTAGCCTTGTACTACCATCCTGTAACCCCCGCCCCCCGTCCCATAGTCCATCGTCATTTTGTTTTCAGTTGTGAGAAGTTCACCTACCAGTAATGCAACTTTTGGCTAAGGTTTGGGTATATCTACTGGTTTGAGTTTTATTATTGAGGTAAAATGTTGAGCTGGCTGCTTTTTTGTCTTTAGTTATTCCTCCCAGTGAAAATTTAATTTGCAATGTCTCTTCCTCCCAGGTCCCCTTTACTTGCCTCTGTAGCAATACTCACACTCAAGTCCCTTGCAGCTCCCATCAAAGTAAATAGGACTTGGGTATCAGCATCAGTGCAACTGTGATGGTTGTGGAGAAAACCCTGTCTTACCCCTTGGTCTCTAAAGGCAGGGGATGCCTGCAATGTGCACCGTTCTCCCAGTCAGTCATCCTTTCCTGACACCTGTGTAATCTGTGCACGACCTCCCGGCCCCAGGGAAGGGTAGGGTTTCAATCGCTGTTATTGGTAAAAGCAACTAAGAGTTGGGATAAACAGAGCCTAGCCAACCGTGCAGACTAAGTAGGATGTGGTGGCAAGAAGCTATGTTCCATCGGACATGGCACCGTAAGTGCAAGTAAAGATGACTTGGGAAGGAAATGATTAATTTAGGCCCAACTCCTTGTGATGGACCACCATCTGAATTGAGGCTGTGGCATATTTCATCTGACTGCCTATATGGATTGTTGAAATGAATAAACCTCATTTGGACAAAATAAAGGGACTAGGGTGTGCCAACAAATCTCATACCCTTCCAGATCTCACACCTCAACAGCTGTACTAGTCTCATGTATTGACTGGCCCAGTTTGCAGTGGTGCCAGTGTGCTGGTACATTTTTGTTCTTCCAGGTCCATCTTGAACTTTATGCATACTATTTTTTTTTTCTTCTGTGGATCGATACAGGACAGTACCAACAATGAACAAGAAGGGGCATTTAGAGTGTAGCGATTCATGCAAATTAATTTTGTGATTTAGTAATGCCATAATATATGGTTCTGTGTGGCCTTGACATTTCATCAGTTCAGTCCACAATTGAACCACTTTGTCATTGGCTGACATGCAGCCCTTCCATGCAGAAAATTGAATTAATTAATGCAGAAAAGTACATTTTCTGCATTAATGCTACAATTAATGCTTATGATTTTAGAGCAACATATGCTGCCTTCAAGACAAAATCTTTTCCAAGGACATCTATACATTTTTCAACAAGACAATACAAAACCACATTCTGCACACATTACAAAGGCATGGCTGTGGAAGAAGTGGATATGGGTACTGGACTGGCCTGTCTGCTGTACTGACCTGTCCCCAAGGGAATTTTGAAACGAAAAATGCAACGACGACAACCTGTTACTGATGCACACCTTAAGACATGTTTGCAGGAAGAATGGGACAAATTAAAACCTGACACACTTTGTTTGGTATTCTCAATGCCAAAACTTCTTTTAAGTGTTGTGAGAAGGAATGGCAACATTACAAATTGGTAAATTCTTCAGCGTCGCAACTTTTTTTGGAATGTGTTGTAGGCCTTAGTAAATGAAGGAATGGATGTATATTAACAAATGAAATGATGTTGACCAGATAAAACACGAAATAGCTTGTGTTCATATGGTCTGCAATGAAATAGAAGTCGAAGTAAATTGAAGAATCACTGCAGGTTTTTTTAAATTTTTTTTATTTCCATATCGTCCCAACTTTTTCTGATTTGGGGTTGTATTTTATTCACACAAAGACTGACACATGACTGAAAACCATGTCCCTGCATAAGTTACCACTGAGCACAGATTTAAAAATGGATCACAACAATAGGAAAATTCCTGAATTTGTCCACCAATATTAAGTAACTCCTGTTAGCGTAGGCCACTCAGATGAAGTATGCTTCTACCTTTACAGTTGAATTACTGGTTTCTATTTATTTATACTCTATTGGATATGAGCCATATGGAGTTGAAAATCCAAATAGACTTGAGCATGGAGATAATAACTTCCCATTTCTGTTGGTCTGTAAGGGTGGTCTCCCATTGCCGATTTTTGGCCCCAATTTCCGTCCCGATTTCAAATATATATATATATATATGTGTGTGTATGTAGGCAAAATTTGTGTTGCCTAGTATTTTATATCCACTTACATACGAGTATCAACAGGTACTGCCAAATACACCTGAGTACGTACGATTCTTATTACACGATTGTTTTTGCACATGCGCGCAACGCTACTTCCATGTTTTTCCCACACTTTTCCAAAAAAACTAAAATGTCTCTAAACATCTCAAAACTGTCTTCTGTTGAAGAGCGCCACATGCTTTTCATGGGTTTCATGTTACAGAGGAGAATCAGATGGAGGCTTCTGCTCAGAGAACGGTAGGTCCCGAATACTGCATATTGTGCCCGCTTTTCCAGTTGCACCTATGTTTACACAACATTACCCCCGCTCTGCACCAATTAAATCCATTTATTCACGTTATGTGGATCACGATTTATCCCAATGTTACATTTTTTTTTTAAAACATGTTTGAAACTTTCTCGATTGCTCACAGTGTTCTGCAATGCTGCTTTTACCACCGATTACACCCGAGTTCAGGTCCTGATTGGGTATCTGAATGTTTTTTGTGCCAAAAAATTTGCAATGGGAGACCACCCTAAAACACAACTCCAAACCATTTGAGTTGATTCTTTCTTGGAATTTTTAAATGTGCCTAATATTGACAAAATAAAACGTGGGCTAATAATGGTAGTGATTATTGGATTTGGGTTGATGCACGTGCTTGGGTTGATGCCTGGTAAGGTCTTGAAATTTTTCTTACGTCACCGTGTTTGTATCATTTGACAGTTTATTGGGCGTTTTTATGGAAACATTTTTATTTGCATTCACTCTTTCTGCCCTTCAGCTCCATTGTTGCATACCAGCCAGCAGGAGACAACAGTCACAGCTTTGAGGCCATGGCCTTGTTGAAATCTTTTGGCATCTTTCTGGGTGTCTTCAGCGGATCATTTGCTCTTGGAGTGGCCACTGGAGTCATGACTGCTCTTATATCCTTTGAGACACTGCTTCTTATTACATAATTGTGGACTTCCAGGTTTTCAACTTCAGTACTATTTGTTTTCCAAGTTCATTATAACAAGCCAGTTTGGTTCATATCTTACTCACATACTGTACACAGTGGATATAGAAAGTCTCCACACCCTTGGGCTTTTACACATTTTAATTTCTTTGTCATTTCCAAGAAGAAAATTCAGGCTTCTCCATATTAAAAATTCTAAAATTATTCCCTTTAACCACTCAGTCTGAAAATAAATTTCTTTAACATGATAGAAATTAAATAAAAATATCAAAGCCAAAATAAGGGGTTGCACACACCGATCAGCCATAACATTGTGACCACCTGCCAAATATTGTGTAGGTCCCCATTTTGCCACCAAAACAGCCCTGACCTATCGAGGCATGGATGCCACTAGACCCTTCTATCACAACCAAGATTAAGGCCTGGTCCATACTGCTCAGTTTTCGTCTGGAGCTCCGGCTCTAAACGAATACGGCACATGACCGTATCTGAAAATGTGTGTGTCCACATTAAAGCCGTAATCATTTCTTCTTCGGCATTTGGAGCGCGCTGTAGTGCAGAGCAAATGGAAAGGGTGTCACGTTTTGCCATTGTGTGGCAGGAGGCTGATAATGATGTGGGTCCGCTCCACAGAAGCACCGTGCTTTCTGCGGTCTGTAGCTATGCAACGTGCAGATTATACAGCGCGATGTTTATCACTAAACATGTTATTAAAATGGACAAACATGTCAAAAACACTCCGTCATGCCTTATTTGTGAAAGTGTGTGGTCTTCTTCTGCGTCCTTCACAGACACGTTCACAGCGAAAGGACATACTGCTGCTTCCTCCCGCTGGCGGTTAATATTACTGCACAGGTTCCCAAAATAGACTGATGTGCTGTCCACACACAGAAACAACTCTGCCGTTTTCGTTTCGATCCGCTCTGGAGAGCGTTTTCGAAACGTGCTGTTTTGGGATGGCGAAAACAGCGGATTAGTGTGGATGAAAGGCCAAAACGGATAGATAATTAGCTATTTTCCAGTAAAAACGGAGTAGTGTGGACTAGGACTAAGTTTTTAACAATTTGAGCTACGTTAGGTTTTCTGTTGGATTGGACCATACGGGCCAGCCTTCTCTCCCCATGCGCATCAAGGGAGCCTTGGTCACCCATGACGCTGTCGCTGGTTCACCGGTTTTCCTTTGTTGGACCACTTTTTGTAGGCGCTGACCACTACAGACTACGATCATCCCAAAAGAGGTACAGTTTTGGAGATGCTCTGGCCCAGTCTTCTAGCCATCACATTTTTGGCCCTTGCCGAAGTCACTCAAATCTAAATGCGTCCCCATTTTTCCTGCTTCCAACACATCAACTTTGAGGACAAAATGTTAAGTTGCTGCCTAATTTATCCCACCCACTGACAGGTGCTATTGTAACGAGATAATCAGTGTTATTCACTTCACCTGTCAGTGGTCACAATGTTATGGCTGATCGGTGTAAGTAATGGCACCCTTTAGTATAACACAAGTAACTCATGACTTTCACAATCAGTTTTCTTGAGACAAGTCAGGGGATGGATTCATGAACATTTCCAAATCACTGAAGAGGTATTAGACTTATTCACATCAATTATTAAGAAATACAATCAGTATAGTACTCTATGGTTAATCTGTATGCAGTATTCAGTTCTCAAATGTGCAAAAATAAGACTAGTGAGGTAAGCCACCAAGACAGAAATTTTAATATAGAGAAGCCTGAATTATTTTTTTTCCTTTTTTTTTTGAAATGGCATAATGAAATTAAATGTGCAAAAGTCCAAGCGTGTGTCGACTTTCTATAGCCACTATATTTGTGTTTCAGTTCGTACTAATGACACGTGCAGATTGTTTTTGTTCCTTGACTTTCAGTTTTCATCACGTGACCAAGTTCACCAAACTGAGGGACTTTCCTTTGCTGGAGACGGCTCTCTTTTTCCTCATGTCTTGGAGTACATTCCTGTTGGCTGAGGCCTGCGGCTTCACAGGTACAAGTCCTTTTTCATCAGTTTATCAGAGCTCGACAGTAACGACTGCTCGGGGCAGTTGCATGTCTGATGGGCAGGCAAAAAGCCTGTTTCAAATGTGTGGTGGGTGCTGGAGCATTCATTTTGGTTTAAAATTGAATTAAAGATTTTAAAGTGTGATTTTCAAATAAGGTGATTAATTGCGTTAAGAAAAAAGGTGTCATGCTGTGAGGTGGTATCAGACAAATTCAATTACAAAACAAAATTGTGTTTTCACTTATCAGCGTTTCCTTTTCATTGATGACTGTGGCGCCCCGCCACAGTTTCGAAATGGGCTGAAAATAACTGTTCAGACGCCACACCAACAGCTGCAGGTGCTGAGCTGCGCTGCATGATCAAAGAGAAAACCACCTGTTTTTGGACTATGATAAATTCAACACATCAAGAAGCACCTAGTGTCAAATTCTGACTACATCTGAACAGTTTCGACTTCAAAATCTAAAAACACAAACAAAACAGTTACGCGACGCAGCGCTTGTTGCGCCTCTGAAGAAAATCTCCGTTTTCTGCAGTTTTAAGAGTGTCAATGTGCAAAGCAGGAGGGTTGGGGGGGGCAATAGCCCCCTTTGGGATTTAGAATCGGTGAATGAGAGCCACACGGGTGCAAAAATGGCTGAGCTGTTAAATAATGTACTGGAAGTAAACGCACTATGGCTCATTACAAATACTTTGCTTTGAAAAGTACCAAGTAGTCACACAGTGCGAAAAAAGAAATCCTGTATAGGAAAAAAAAAAAAGAAGCATCGATGATCATTTAATAATCACATCACAGCCCTCTAAATCATAATCAAATTGAATTGTGAGGTGCCGAGAGGTCCTAGCCTGGCTCCGCCCTCCTACGTACGTCCCCTGTTTTCATATCCCTTCAGTACTCTCTGTACAAATGAAATGTAGTACGATAGTCTGGTAGGACCAGGCTATAGAGATCCCGCCCCTTCTGTCCATTAGTTTGACCATTTCAAAATGATCCAAATTCCCTGTCCATTAGTTATAACCTCGTATATAAGTAAGCATCACTGACGAATATGAGAAGTGTTTAAAAAAAGTTATGCTTATTTTTCATTTGCACGCATCCCATGAAGCTTTATTCAGTCTCATTTGATCTAAATCCCTCTCACATTTAGTAAGTGTAGCGTGACAGACAACCCTTCTACTCAATAAACCAGATTACATATTTTCATTTTAAACATTTATTATACATTGATCGAGAATTGTCTTCATATATTCCACGACTTTTGTGAGCCTAAGACTTTGGTAAACCTATTTCAAACACCAAAACAGATCAATCACATGAATACAGTGTAGAATGTGAAGAATTTCTAAATACACATTTCAGATTTTCAGCTTTAGAGCCAAATTATCTCTAATGTTCTTGTCCAAATAGAAGTCCGACATTCAGAAAGCTGAGATTGTTCTGAACATTTTGATATCAAACACATTGGCATACACAAGTACCCGAGGGTTGCCTTCAATGGGCCACGCCCAAATGATTTCAATTACCAGAGAGCACTCGAACTCTTCTTCTCAAAGCCACGGAAAATTAAATGCCCTAATTCCAATAGTACAGAGACTTGTTGGAATCGGCACTAATGGACATCTGAAATATTTAACATTTGAAATCTCAAAATTTGAGATTACCATTCATTTTGTTTTCCCATTAATTGGCTTTTATTCTGATTCAATTTAGCATTTTTTGTCAGGCCTCTCCATTACACAGCGGATACCAACCCTAAGAGTATGTCCCAATTTAATTTTTGCGGGGCCCAAATTATCACGTATTCTGTTGAACTGAAGTAGAGGGTTAAAGGCTTTCCTAGTACCTCTTTTCAATAATTCCATGTTTTTTTTTGTTTTTTTTTTCCCCCAAAAGCTTTTATGGCACACAGGGTGCCCAAAATCAAGTCTCTTATTATTAGATCCTGGAGTGGAGTCCAACTTTTATATGTAATGAAGACGCCTCTGTTTGTGCACAAATATTTGAATTGTTTGTATAAACCTTAAACGTCCACCTTGAAAGGCTTTCTGATGTAAAGTTAGTGAGTGACTAAGAAAAAAATAAAGATTAAGAAAAACTGACAAACTTTTTTAACATTACTTTTTATTGAAAATAAAGTGAAGAATATTTTTCAAAAGCCAGAGGGAACCCTGGCAGAGAAGGATTTTCTTAAAAAGAAGACATGAAGGTTCAGTTGTAGTTTACCAGAAGGCAGATGGGAGATGCAAGCCTAGATTTGTAATCTTCAAATACACCTTGCAGATCTATGTTGTGTCAAAATCCTTTTCTGCTCCACTCCACTATGAAGCTGTCAGTGGTGATGCAACAGACAAAAGTGGCTCTATGCACAATTTCTCCAATCACATCCAGAGATGCCTATAACTTCATCAGAGTTGTCATGGCCGTCTTGTTGGCTTCCCTCACTCATTTCCTTCTTGCACGGTCACTCAGTTTTTGAGAACTGCCTACTCCAGACAGATTTACCATACAGTACCATACTGTTTGTATTTCTTGGTAATTGATGTGAATGAAATCTAAGACATATTCAGTAACTTGGAAATGTTCATGTTTCCACCCCCTGACTTGTCTCAAGAAAACTGATGATTACTTGTGTTATACTAAAGGGTGCCTTTACTTATGCAACCCATCATTTTGGCTTTGATATTTTTAATTTATATCAAGTTGTAGAGATTTGTTTTCAGGTTGAGTTCAAAGCGGATAGTTCTTGGAATTTTACTATAGAGAAGCCTGTTTTTTTTGTTTTTTGTTTTTTTAAATGGTGTAAAGAAATTAAAATGTGTAAAAGCCCAAGGGGGTGAATACTTTTGCAAGGCACTGTATGCAAATCTACTTCCACAGCTTTATATGAGATGTCTAAATTGTCAA
>OMMV01195356.1:0-14681 GCA_900302635.1 Chatrabus melanurus
TCAAGTGAAAGAATTTGGGTATTTCTGATATGTGCGGTTTTGAATTTATGCGTAGCTTGAAATGAGCTCGTTTGTCCAGTTCCTAAGATTTGTTCTGCTCACTGTCATCCCACTCAACTAACTTTATTGTGCTCCCGTCTTGAAATTTGTTATATTTTCACAGTATTTGTTGAAAACGAATGGCCGCATTGTTCTTGAGCTTGGAAATCGATGGCATTTTACACCGAGGTAAAGTCTTAATAGTCTTGCCACGTGGTCCTTTTAGTTGAAGTTATGGATTACTGATTACACCAAATCTGTAACATACTGCAGCACAATAAGCTGCAGTATTATGACATGTACATTATTATAATATCTGTAATTCCATGTACTTATTGTAGCTTCCATAAAATGGTGCTATTGTCATTAGACTATAAAACCATTGTAGGATTCTGAATATAAAAAGGAGTAATTAACATATTCATTATGATTTTAATATCTTGCACAGTACTGCACTTTTGAGCAAAGACTCCACCGCTGCAGTACAAGTGAGATACAGTAATTAAAAGATGCTCAGCGCAACCCTCATGACTCGCTGCTTTCCTTCTTCTCAACCCCAAAATTTGTATGTGTGACGACAACAATATACATTAAAAGCCTCAAAGGGAGGTGAGAAAATAAATACAGCTTTGGCTGTTTTTTTTTTTTTAATTTGATGGTAACATTCAATTATATGAAGTTGTGTATTTTTTTTGTGTGTGTTGATGAACACATTAATAAATCAGCTCATAAATCAGGAAGAAGTTAATCCAGTGTGTAAAAGGCTGGTGAAAATAAAAGTTAGGTACCGGATTTTAGCAGTACCATTTGAGACGTGTAACTATATTTCAATATACTGTTGTATTGTACAAAAGCAATTATTTCTTTGTGGTAGAATTACAGGATGCAGACGTAAGTGCAAAACCAATTTTGCCTCACTGGTCAAAGCTGGCCAAAGGCATGAGCATTCTTTTGTTACTTTTCTTATTTGTCTGAGCGCCTTTTTTTATTCATGTGTTTATTTCACACACCTTAAATGGAAAGTTTGATTCAAATACAAATTCAAAGCGGCAACTCATTTATACGACTTATATTTTACCCCTCCAACTCTCAACAGCTCCTCCACCGCGCACAGAAAGTAAGCCGATTGCTTGAATTTACAACTGCAGTCGTGACAGGTTCCAAGTCAAGTCTGGGAGCATGCGCTGGTGCCGCGCTTTGCCAAATCCGCAACACGACGGTCCATCCCCACATCTCTGAAGTAACCATCGATCTGCCGCAGCCAGGTGAAGTGCGGGCGTCTCCTTGGCCTTTTCCAGCCACTGGGGTCTTCAACACCCACCTCCAATGCGCTGGACCATGCACAGAGAAATGCGCCGCATGGCCAAAAATGTCGAAGCTGACGACATCTTAATAACTGCTCGTTTGACGGGTTCCTGCTGCATGCTATGCTGTGCGATAACGGTCTGTAAACTGTTTCCACTCTGGGACTGTTATTGGTAGGGATGTCCCCATCAAGTTTTTTTCGTTGGTTTGTTTTTCCCCAGATCCCAGTTCGAGTCATTTACTATTGAGTGTCTGCCAATACCAAGTCCCAATCCTATACTTGTAGTTTCCTAGATACAACACTTGCACAGGCCACACTGGAAGCACATTAAAGTCAATTCAGTCTATATGCTTCACGGCAGGGGTTGTGGCCTAGCGGTTAGTGCGACCACTTTCAATGCGGAAGGTTCCCGGTTAGAACCCCACCCCTGCCCATTCTCCGTATAATGTGGAGTTGCGTCAGGAAGGGCATCCGGCGTAAAACTTGTGCCAAATCTACATGCAGATCCATGTGGGATCTCTGCTGTGGCGACCCCAAATTGAAATTGGGAGAAGCTGAAAGTAGATTATTTTATAGTCTACATGCTTCACAATTGGGCAGCTCTGCAATGCATTAAGAAAAAAAACTACCTTCAATCCAAGCTCCTCCTTCACGTTTTTTTTTTTTGCCAAAATAATAAAATAAATTTTTCTGTCTCTTATTTATTATTATTGGCATCCTGGTGGCCTAGCGGTTAGTGCGACCACTTTCAATGCGGAAGGTTCCCGGTTAGAACCCCACCCCTGCCCATTCTCCATGTAATGTGGAGTTGCGTCAGATAGGGCATCCGGCGTAAAACTTGTGCCAAATCTACATGCGGATCCATGTGGGATCTGCTGTGGCGACCCCGAGTTGAAATTGGGAGAAACTGAAAGTAGATTATTTTTTATTATTTTATTATATGCAAAAATGTCTTTAATATGTCTTAAAAAGTGGACCTTTACCCAAGTGGGAGGGGGGGATGTCTCTGACCCCTGGCCCTTCTGCCTACAGGCCTGCACAGTGCGTGTTAGCAGGAGGAAAACACAAACGGGTTCAAAAATAAAAAATAAAAAATAAAAAATTGTGTATTTATGTGGAAAGTGCTACCTGATTGGCTGGTAAGAAGTGTCTCACATGCCATCCGTCACAAACAGACTCGGTGCATATTTGAAGTGAAGCAGAGCAAAATTATGCTATTTAAAACATGTACTGCGGCACTGCTGGTGAGCCAGGATCAAGCACCGACGGTGGCATGGAGCTTATGAAGCCGAGTGAGGCGGATCACACACTGATCTGTGTGACTCGTGTTTAACAAAGCCGATACCTATCAATCAAAAAATGCCTTGATCACGCCCGGTACTTATCGCTGCATTCGGATATTCTTACATTCTTACTTACTGGTATGCAAGTACTGCGAGAGGATATATGCCTCGGATTTTCTAAAGCCTGGGGGACATGTTAGCTCATATATACAATACTCAGCAGATGTAACTAATTCTGACGGGACACAAAATGTAACTTTGTAAAATTTGGGGAAACTTACAGGCAGAACAATCGGAAAGCGACACGGCTAAACAACAAGTGACACAATCAGTATAGAGGCTGCTTTCCTTTAGGTGGCCTTATTCTCTCTCACTCTTTCTGAATGTTGAACTGTTGTCCACTGTATTCTCAGGTTCACTTGTTTTTTGGTTCTGGGGCGGAGTTTTAAAAAAGAAAAAAAAAATCTATTTTCAATAATGCTGGCAAAGCAAATGGGAATAATGAGGGGGGGGAAATGCCTTGCATTATGTGACTAACGTGAACTCACTCCACTGATACCAGATTCCTCAACATATCATTTCACCGTTTTGTTTTTAGCAGACTTTGCCTGTAATTGAAGAACATTAACACAACCCTGATCATTCAGTCATGCTCAGCAAAGGTGTGTCAAAAACCCTCTGTCATCATCCGGAGGCGCTTAATGCATTTTGTTAACACAAAGCACAAGGTTATAAGGTTAATATGTGGCAGCGGCGTCAATTCTCTGTGCTATTGTAGCAGCACATCCTCGCTTGCCCTCCTTCTCGCTCACATCCACTCCTGCCACAATAGTGTTCTCGTGTGCATGTGCACGCGCACACACACTCCACCCCCCGCCCCAGTGTTCAAGTTGCAGCAGAGCCATCCGTCCAAACCTGTAGACCATGAAATTAGGTTAAGACGTAAAGCTGTGAATGACACAGGTGTGGATACAAATGAGAACATCCGAATGAAGGAGTGCAGATCCAAGACAGCTGATACTGGAGTGCTTACATCGGAAGTCAGTATTATATATTCACAGCTACCGCCTGCATTTTACTAAGCCCACTTTTTCAGTTACATATTAGCGGCCAGGGCAGAGTATTAACATACATGCTGGGAAGCTGCCTGTGAAGTTATAAGGAACTCTGTCATATTCCAAATCTCATTTCCTGGAGGAAAGTTTTAGGCCAGCCAAGCATGTCTGCACTACTCTGCTCCCTTGTTCCAAACAGACAATTCGTCTGTGTTTCTTTTCTTTTCTTTTTTTTGGATGCACTCAGATTGAAATTATCCAGTTCCCCACTTTATACCAGTTTGTTTTTGTGCAACGAAGATTTAAGAGGAGAGCACAAAGGATGCAATCACAACTGGATCTTTATGGCAAAATTCTCACCAGATTGAACCTTTAATCACCCCAGCAATCCCAAACTAGGCTTTGGAAAAGCCTAGGTATTTGCCCTGTGAAATCGGTGGAGTGAAGTGATAGCCGGATAGAGGAATGATGGCTTGTTTATGACACGTTGTAAAGTTTGAAATTACAACTCGGATAAACTGATTTGAACATATGACCATGTTGGATTTTTTTTTTTTTTTTGGCTTGGAAACACACATTGTTCTTATTTATCTGACTTATTGTCATAAGAACTACAATCATGGCGTCCTCCATCATAACTGTTGAGACAGTAATATTACAAATGCTGTTTAATTACTTTTAACAAATGATTTACTTTTGTATGTGATATGTTTGCATTCTTTATACATATCATGGGTCACGTTTCTGGTGTTCGATTCTGGTCCCTGGTTAGTCAGGTTTTGCAAGTATTTTCCACACTCTAGTGAGTTTCCTGCATGCTAGTTTCTCTTCACGGCCACTTGTGTTATTCCGACCTGTGTTAGATTGTCCCCTGTGCTTTTATTCTAACATCTCTTTTATGCTCACTCCATGTGGTTTGACTTCCTGGTTCTGGTTTCCAGTTTCACGCGTCTCTGCACTCCCGCTGTTAATTGTTTGCTGGCCTTTATAACCTCTCGGAGCATTACCTCATCGCCAGATTGTCTAGCTTTATGCCTGCTTTCTTGTGTTTTTTCCTCGTGTTTGCCTCTGTTGTTGACCCATGCTGCCCTTGCTGATTTTTGCCTGCCATTCCTGATTTTGGTTGCTTGGTGTGATTGCTCACTGTGCTCTGAAACTCTGCATGTGTTTGTGGACAACTCTTCTGGTGCTCCCTCTCAGGATACTGTTGCCGGTTGGTCTTTCTCAGTTGATTGTTTGGACTAATGGTTATTATGATCACTGGACCTTATAAGCTCCTGGACGCTTCGTTCCATTACCTCTGTCTGTGTATGTTTGACAATTCTTTGTTGTGCTTTGTCTTATTCCATTTTTGCCATTGGTAGTATGGCCAAAGCAGATGGTGAGTCTGGTCTGCTTGAGGTTTCTTCCTATGAACACAAAAACGTCTTGGAGTTTTTCCCTCACCACTGTTGCCAATGTGCTTGCTCAGGGGGTGGGTAAGGTTTGACCCTTGTTAAGCGCCTTGGGGTGACTTATGTTGTGATTTGGCGCTATATAAATTAATTTGACTCATCTCCTGTGTTCCAGTCCACCAAGCCTTCTGTTTGCCGATCTAAAGACTGCAAAAGTTTGTGGACTGTTTGTTAGTGCTTTGACACTGCTTGCTGGGTCTGTTACAATAAAGCCTGCTTTTACATATAATCGTTATGGTCCTCTGCATTGGGGTCCTCTGTCTGTACCATTACAATATTTTGGTGAAGTTGTCAGCAATAACATTTTTTGCAAAGACGTCTGCAAGACTTGATGCTGTCACTGAGTTGAGACTACAAATAGAAATAAACTCATTTGAGACATTTTTTCATTTTGTTCACCCACAGTAAGCAGCTGCAATAACTTATTTATGTGTTCCTTGTAAAGATGATGATGATACACAAATGTGTTACTGTGGGCAACCGTACTGTTTTCTGAGTTGATCAAGTGAATGCACACTTCTCGGAACTCTGAAGTTCCCAACTTGGGTTTTCTGAGTTTGCTGTTGTCGTGAACACCACACGAGTCCATCCTCTCCAGTTTAGCAAGATAACTCAAAACAATAAACGCCATCATCTGGCTGTGGTAACACACCAAAATTAAAATGACATATAACTTTGGTTTGTCTATGAAATATTCCGTAGACTTGTCTGCCACCTGTTGGATGGTTAGTGGATGCTGGATTGATGATGGATTAGGAGCAGGTGTGGTTGTCAGTGAGAAAGGAGGAACATTTCTGCACAGAAAACTGTACTAATTTAGAGAAGTAAAGTGTTACTGTCTGATTGCTTCACAGCACAGTCATGCCTCCACACGACCCCTGCAAGAAGGGACTTTGTATGAATGTTGCCATTAAAAAAAGACAACGAGGGAGATGGTTGAGTGAGGTATGCAGTGAGTGGGGTCTGTGAGAGAGAGAGAGAGTGTTTCTGCAAAGAATGTCCACACAACCCTGTGGAAAGGATTTCCAGGCACTTCTTCGTTCTCTCTCTGTGTCTGTCAAAATGTGTGTGGAATTGCAGTTACATGTCGGCTTGAAACGGGCTTGTCGGTGTCTTTAATTTCCAATGCTCAGGTCTGGTGGCCACATTGGGTTTCCAGGTTTGGGGCACACTGCTATTTGCACTGGACATTGCGATGTCAACATAGCTTGTTTGACTGTTGACATACCATATGTAAGAAAACGTTAGCTTCCCATCAATGCTCATCCGTTTTACTTCAGACATTGCTAAACAATCAGATCAAGCTGTTTGAAAGTCGCGGCATTCAAGAAGAATCACATCCAGAGCTGGCGATGCCACAGCACCATATTGATGATTGGTTTTAGAATAAGAAGTATTGATCGCTGCATCATCAATGATGTGTCAACTTTCCAGACAAAAGAAATCAGAATTTGAAAACAGTTGAATCTAATTTTGATTGATTAAATATGTTTAACCCGAGTATTCAAGGATGAAAGCATGGGAGTGGAATGCGAATTAGGTAAAGCCAACCCTGCAGCTACCCAACGAGACTGTTTTAACAAACGCGCACTTATGACTAGTTTGAATCAAAGTCTTGGCTCCACAGTTAATATGGATTGAATGCAGTTTAGAAGCAAGTCACCTCATTTAATGCCACTTTACGGCACTGTGCAGTTTAAACACACACATACACACACATGCAAATGCATAAGCACTTGTGGGCTGCCGAGTGTCAAGTGGTTTTCAATGTGTTCTAAGAAAAGTCCTGACGCTAGCTAATATTTCCTAATGTGCTCTTTTTATTTGCATAAGGCATGCTGCCTCAGCCAGCTCCTATTGTCAGCGCCTTCTATTTGTATGTCAACACTGTTATTACAGCAGATGATGCAACAGCAGGTGTCTCTCTGCAGTCCGTCTGTCTGATAGCGCCTGTCTTTCTGTGTCGCTCACCCTCTCTGTGGGCGACCGTCATGCATGTTTTGATATTTGCCGCCTTCAAAAGGCCTACGCATGATTCATTAGATGCCGATGTGCAAATCTTTAGAAAGGGTTTTCAAATCGAACACATTTGAGACGGCGTATAGATAACATACAGAAATGACCAAATAATTTAATTGCAATACAATAAAGCATTTTAGCCGGGCTTTCCGGGTTTGACACTAAATACACTGCCGTAAAATATTATAGCGCCGCACATTTAGGGAATTAACAATCAGCATAAGCTTTAACAAATACAGCTCGGCGTGCTCGGCAGTGAAGGGCGGAGCTATGACCCCTGCAGACGATTTCCGGAAATGACAGACGGATTTCTGTTTATACTGGACTTTGGGTTGAAGTGGCACGTGTCGCTAATGACAGGTCCTCTGAAAGGAAACGCTTACCGCAGTTCATGCGCCCATAAACCGTATATGCTAACCACAGTTGGCTTGACCACATATGCTAAAAACTGGTTGATGTTAACCACTACTATTCACTGTGGTAGTGTTAGCACAAATGCTAGCTACAGTTAACTTCTTGTTTAAGATGGTCCATCAAATGCACAAATCCAATGTAAACGTGTACAGTATAATTCAATTCAATTTATTCATATAGCGCCAAAGCACAATATAGTTGCCCCAAGGCGCTTCACTAGGGTAAGGTATAAATAGCAATATGCTCCAAATCTGGTAATTTTTTGGAATGGAGAAACACCATTTTGATCATCTTTTGACTCGACTAGAAACAGAAACCCTGCATGAGTAATTGAATATGAATAACTTGCTTTTGCTCATTTTACAATATGAATATTGCACATAAACATATCGTGAAATCGATCGTGAAAGCCCTCGTGCATGGAGCTCAAGGTAGAACTGTAGAAGGATGAATTACCCCAAATGTTTTGCATTTTTAAAGTCAAATTCGATTTGTGTCTTCAAGTACTTAACGAATGGGGGTCAATTCAATTTATTTATATAGTGCCAAATTGCAACATAAGTCGCTCCACAAGGGTAAGTTCTAACCTTACCCACTCCCTGAGCAGGCACATTAGCAACAGTGGTGAGGAAAAACTCCCTCAGGTGTTTTTGATTGTAGGAAGACACCTCAAGCAGGCCAGACTCAGAGAGGCGACCATCAGCTCTGGTCATACTACCAATAACAAATAAAACAATGCACAACAAAGAATTGTCAAACATGCAAAGATGGAGAAGATGCAGCTAAGCATCCAGTTACTTATAGAGTCCAGTGGACATATTAACCAATTATCCAAACAAGCAAGCAGTAAAGATCATGGGTCCCTTAAGTCCTTTCTGCAGTTTAGTTTACAAGCTGTCATTATGTGTCTGCCAGATGGAATCCATTTGGAATCCTCTCTTTCTGCCCTTTGCAACCATCTCTATATTTCTGGGCTTGACGTTCTCCCATCGTTTCTCTCTCTCCGTGTGTAACAAGTGAAATGGAAAAAGCTCCTTGTTGCTTTTGCCTGACTTTCCCTATTGTTTACCACAGAAACCCTGACAGTGTTGCTTCTGACGAGCTCGGAGAAAATGGACACTTTGACATTTCACACCCCAAAATGTGGCAGCACGTCGTATTACAAGTAAACACAGTTTATTACTGCCTTGACAGCTGATGACCAAGATTCAAGGTCCGTGCCCCTACCTCATCCAAGACCGCACAAACTGGGTTTTCTAACTTCGTGTGCAATGTAATGGAAAAAATGTGAGGGACTGTTCTATTTTTCTGTGTTCTTATTCTGCACACTTCTCTGTCTGGAGTCTGAAATCCACACACATAATCACATGCACTTTATTGCTGTCATGTCTGCATGGGTGTGACCAGGGGTTCCAGTGGGATTTGGGAGGTGGCGGAACCCTAAAATCCAGTGTAGCGGTGCAGCGGGGAAAAAAAATGAAACTCCTCAAAATAACTCCCATATTGATTTGTACTACAAGCTTCAAAGGACCGATGATCCATCGGTGATCAGTTGACTTACAATAGAAAAAGATAAAGTGCTAGTTCATTTGGAGTTGTTCTACATATCTAGTCAATAATGGCAATAATATTACTTGCTGGAGAAGCCAAAACAAAGGAGTTTTAATCATAATATTATAGTATTGTGCTTCAAATTTTTTGACTCAGGTTGACGATGAGCTGCTGTGGCGACCCCTAACGGAGCAGCCAGAAGAAGTTATGCCGCATTCATGACATGTCGTAAAGTCCGAAATTACAAGCTCCAACTCAGAAACAACAATTTGAACACGTGGTTGGGTTGGATTTTTTTTGCTCTGAAACTCAGGCCAAAATTCAGTGCTCCAATTTATCCAATTTGACATCATAAGAAGTGCAATCGTGGCATCCTCCATCATGACTGTTGAAACGGTAATATTACAAATGCCATTTAATTAATTTTAACAAATTATTTTCAGGTCAGGGTCAGTATTGATCCTGCTACTAGTAACATTGTAACCCAGTACAACTTGCTGCACTGGCTCCCTCACTAGCGTTTATGCTGGTGAGGAGGGTGACATGACACCCAGCAGGACAAAAAAACAAGACCTGCCAAAGGGCGGATGAACTCCTTGTGAGTCAACAGCCATCGTGCTTTCATGGTTTTTTATGTTTTATGCTTTTATGTGTTTTTAATGTATTTTTTTAAATTGTTGTCATGTGGCACTGTATTTTATGTATTTATGTGTGTACCCTGGGCATGGTTTCTGCAACCGGAACTGTAGGTGGACCTCCAGCCCATAGATGATCCTTTTTATGGGGGTTGGCGGCGGGATTAGCACTTCAGCCGCCATAAAAACATTGCGCAAGCTAAAAACCGAAAAGGGAAGATTCTTGTTTCCACTTTCTGTGGGAGTAACTCTGCAGTTGCCTTCCATTGGAAGGTAGCGTGCACTATGAAGGGGATGGGGGGGGAAACCGTTTGAAGCCTCATCTCCCAACAAGACGAAACCACAGGAGAGCACGAAGGGTCCTGTCTTTGGAGGATAGTGGCTGGTGCAGTGCTGAGGGATCGTCCACTGCACGGCAGCGCCCAGGTCCTAACCTGAGGTGGCTCATGCGGGTGGGCACCTGTCTGCCTGGGTGGTTGTCATCCAGGACCCAGGGCAGTTCCGTGGTGTTGTGGATGCCGCGAAGCGCCGCATCAGCGCATGCTCCCAGACGAACAAATTATTTACTTTTGTCTGTGATATGTTTGCATTTTTTATACATCAGTGAGATTGCCAGCGTTATAGTTTTTGCAAAGACCTCTGCAATAATTAATATTGTCACAGAGTCCAGACTGCAAATAGAAATGCACTCTGACCCTTTTTCCATCTTTCCCATCCACAACAAGCAGTTGTAACAACTTGATTCATGTCTTTCTTGTAAAGACAACTACAAAGCTCGAATATGTTACTGCGTGCATCCATATTGTTTTCTGAGTTCATCAAGTGAGCGTACATTTTTCGGAAGTCGGAGGTTTCCAACTTGGGTTTTCCGAGTCGTTATGAAAGCAGCATTAGTATGACACTTCAAGTAATGAAGCTTTTCGCGAAACCTGGGAGTCATGGCATCGACACCAAACGACACTTAGACAAGACACGGCGTAATCTCTTCATATCAAACACCGCTCTGTGACTTCTTTTTTTTTCTTTTTCTTTCAGCTTTCATTTTTATTCCCAACTATAACGTTGCATCGCGGCTAGCTGTTCCCGACTCCACTGTTTGCCCTGGGGAGGTGCAACGAAGCGCTGATTCATGACACACCAGGCTGCTAGATTTGTTCAAGTTAGGTGTGTAACTGCAGACAGGATATATTTAATTAAAGTGAAACACTCTAGTTTGATTACAGGACACAGAACGGTCAGGACAGTACGACAAGCTATGGTTACATTATGTTAGCTTACACGTCTAATGGAATAACACATTGTTAACATGAATTGAAACTCACTCATATTCAAATAGATCTGGATCTGTCTTTTAGGTGCTTCTGTAAATTTGAGGTTTCCTTTGGAAATGCACGGTGACACGTTTGCAAATGGCTTTTGCAAATCAGTTATTACTTCTCATCCACTTCGAATGAAAAGTACATTGTCCGACTCTTTTCTTGTCAACGAGTTAGAGCGGAGCCATTTCTGCTGTGGTGGCAGTTTTTTTTGTGCTTGGAATTTAATGGCAGTTGTGGAAAAAGTTACCGAAGGTGCCAGAACACCGTTCCAAGGACTGTTCCGGCCCACTTTAATACCTGGATGTGACTTTTTTTTCCCCAATTTCATCCTGATTGATGTTGGAAAAAGTGACGTGTGAAGAGAAAGCGTTACGTTAGTGCTGGGAGACAACAACACAAAATAGTCAAGCAGTGTAATAACACAATATGAATTTAATGAATAAATCAAATTGTCAACTTGTTTGGCTCGGAAATATGTTTCTTCAAAGATTATGTTGGGATTACAAAGTTCAAATTCCGTAGTGAGCCGATGAAGATCTCACACTGCTGCTACCTAAACGTTAGAAAGCATTTGATTTGAATTTGTTTCATTAGCTTATAAATTAAATATACATTTCATATGTGCCATACGTTAGTAGAGAGGTTTGTCAAATGTGTAGATTCCAACTATAAATGGAATAAAGTGCAATATTTTAATGTGATACACAGCAATATTGTTGAATATTGTTTAAACAATACTAACATGAGAAGAAATTTTAAAAAAATAAATAAGAGTTTCAGCTATATGATCTTCCCCATGTTAATTTGTTCATCAATTACTTAAATATGTTGCAATAACTCCATCAGTGTTTCTACACATCACCGCGGGATTAGCTCTCAGGCTGTGTTTTAGTAAAAATGCTTCATGCAGTTTTTCCCCAAATATTTACAAGTCATGCGTGTTTTTATTTTGTTTTTTGGTGTTATTGATTGTTTCGATAATGAAGTGAAGTAGATGAAGCCAATCGAATGGAAGACTGTTCAGAATTGAGGATATAAATATTTAAGTCATAAAAAGCACTGTATTGTCCACATAGAATACATAAATCTAATAATTTTTATACAATATAAAAAAGTTGATTTATTTGTGGTTTCAGGTGAGTAAGTTACATCATGTACTAATAATAAAGAAAATACTGGGAGTGCCTCATGTGTAAATGTAGAATTTATGGATAAATGGTGAGATTAGTTCATGAATTTGACCATGAATCACTTGGTATGGTAACCAGTCCTACAAGTGCACCCTCAAAATTACCTTTCTGACCATAAATCTTCGCATTTGAATGAACACAATATAGTCCGTGATTGTGATTTTTTTTTATTTTTTTTTAAATTATTACAGTTGTGTTTTTTTAATTATTTGTGTGTATCAGACAGAAAATTTGTCCAGTTCACCAGCGGCTGATTTGCACATTTGTCACATTGAAACTGAATCAAACATAATGAGGAATACACTGTAATCATCTTCACAAATAATTCTTGAAGTGATATTTCTAAATATGTCCACTGTCATTGACCTGCTTTATAGCAATCACTGCACAATTCTACACTTTATATGTTGCACTCTAAACATTCTTTATTGTGATAAAATGCACTTAAATAGAAATGTGGGGTACGTAATGTCAACACAATACAACAAAAGAAGCCCTCAGGCTACTTTGTGTGACTGTGTAGTAAAGAACAACCCCAGATTATTAATATCCACTTCATGTTTTATTCTGTCTAACCAACATTATGTCCCCAGATGCTATGAATGTCTTAAGTCTTGACACTTCAGAGGCATGCATTCATTTTGGAGCTGCACTCAAAGCAGCAATGGTAAACACTAAATGCCCTGCTAATACCCTAACCCCACCCTTCACCGATGCGCACACACCCACATGCAAAGCCCCTCTCTTCTTCTTCTGTGTACACATACTCTGCTCTTCCCTTCGTTTCTATGCCTGCTGTCACCTGCTGGCAGTGCACGAGGGAAAGGGTGCATTGATCTGCCAAAGTGAGCAGCCATTCTACAGGGCGGGTTCGTGCTGTGTTCCTGTTCCTGAATGGGAATTGCTCGTTTCACCTGGCCGCCTTGCCGACTGCAGACTCGTGGAAAGCCGTGTTGAGAGGGACGCAGGGAGGGAGGGAGGAGCAGGAGTCAGGGCCCGTCAGGGCTTGGCAGACGGCAGATAAGAGCTCCTCGTTGCTGCTGCCGGAGCACTGCCTCAGACACGTAGCTTTTCTACACACATGTGCAGCACTAATAATAACTCTGCCATTCTGGTGAGTCAGGCTTCTGTCCTCAGGCAAGGATAAAAGTAAAACACGGTGCCTTTGTTGAGTCTGAAATCATGAACTGTGGTATTCTCAGAATGGGGCTTTTAGCTGTGTCTGGATTCCATTCACTGCCAAGATGCCGTGTGTCCACAAGATCAAACATAGAGGGCTCCATTTGGACGGTGGACACAAAACTGATGAGCAGAGAGGGCGTAAAACACTTTGGGACATGTCGCATCGCTTGGGGCGTGTTGAGGCATTTGCTTAAGGCCCAGTCACACGATGACGTTTTCCTCAGCATTTGGTGAACGCGGTGAAAGGGAGAGAAAGGTGGCCAAACGTCAGCAAAAACACGTTCCCGGAGTTTGGTAGTGAACCTCAAACGCAGCACGCCATTCCGCAACGTGGCGCTCGTGGAGGCCAGCAGAGGCGGGCGTGAGCCGGCGCTCCATCAGAACAAGCGGGACTTTTGCCAACGTGGCAACGTGCGGGAGAGAGGTTCGGCACGCCGCTGTCCGGTGATTCTGAGCAGGCAGGGCGAAGCGGCACCCAGCATAGACGATCGCCCCAGTAACTTCGGCTAGCGGATGCTAATGGAGGCTACCTTGGTCATAGCGGAGATCAACTTTCTCTACCGGTCTCCAACGTAGCCACAACTACGTCGCCAATTGCCGAAAAATTTTCAACATATTGAAAGTTTTGAACGCGGTCGCCTTTCATCAGCAAACACCACTGAAGGCTAGCAGAGGCTACCAGAAGCAAATACATTCATCTACGTTGTCCCAAACGCCAAGGTGTGACTGCACCTTAATGTCTGACGATATGCTACTGCTAACCATGGCTAGCATTGCATTTAATATGACCTTTTTGCAGTCAAACACACCGTGTCAACCTAATAGTACCTGGGATAAATAGCAGTGCACTCCTGACGTCAAGTAATTCCCAGAAAACTTTCATCACTGGCGAGTGTAGTCTTCAGTTTTCAGGCGTCTGACTCTCCTCTCCAGCGGTGCTACCCCTCAATCTTTCATGTGTCCGAAACACATTCCTTCCAGCCACTTCATTCCCGCCACTTCATCCTTCAGATTTATTTCTCTCTATCTCCCCACCCTGGTCAGCCCGTCTTCCTCCTTCCACCGAGCCTATCTCCCGCTCTCCATGCTCGGTGACACTCTCATCACACTCTATCAATCAGGTTTGTGATGCTGATGCTCAGTGCAGACCAGCATCGCACAGCCCCAGTCTGGTCCCATCAGTGCCAGTCAGTCTCCCTCACTCTCTGTCACTTTAAAATGGTTTAGGTTACCA
>OMMV01195360.1:0-10754 GCA_900302635.1 Chatrabus melanurus
AACTGGCAAAGAACTCTGAACTGTGAAGGGCTTAAATAGTGAAACAGATAACGAGTTAATACGAGACAGGTGCTGTGGCAAGGGAGTGAATTCAGATGCACAGTGAGAGACACACCCACAAGAACACAGAGACATGTGTCAGACACTGTGAACACAAACTGAGTGCAGAACAAAACTCAAGACAAAATAACAAGAGGGAAACTGAAAAATACTTAATGCAAAAACAACTGAAACGTGGCTGAGAAAAACTAGAAAACTCAGGACTGGAGAAAGCATAAAATAATATCAGGTGATCAAAATCTAAACACTGAACACAGAGGTCACAGGACAAATGACAGGATGCAAGAGGAATGGCCAAAGTGTAACAAGCGAGCTAACAAGTTTGGAATGGCAATTACATAATTATTTGTAATTTGCATAAACGTGGTAAAATATAGTGTACAATGTTATCCAGCAAAAAGGACACACAATTGACTATTAGCACCGGGGGGCTAATAATTTTGACCCTGGTAATTTTTGGTTTTTGTGAAATCATTTTGTTTGTGTGCAAAGTAAAATAATGTAAGCATCCAAAATAAAACTAGGATGTTTAGAAATGCTGTGTTGAAAATTCCTTCCTCTATTAAAAAACACTTGGGAAAATTTTGAAGAAAACGTTAAATTTCATAGGGGGGGCTAATAATGTTGTCCTCATCTGTACACTGTCTGGGACTCTGCATTCTGTCTCTCTCTTTTTCTCTGTCTGTTTCTCTCTGTTTCTGTCACTCTCTCTGTCTCTCGCTCTGTCACTCTGTGTGCCCCCTCCCCCGCTCTCTTTCCTCCTCCTCCGTCTGGCTTTCCGTTTCACTGAGCGAGCCACCACTAATGATCAGGTAAGGGGCGTGGATTGAATTTAAGGATGGCAGTGACACTTTAGCACACTGATTGATAAGACGAATGGCTCCCGGCCAAGTAGGACTCGGTTCACTTCGATCATACGAAAGAGCCGTTCAAAAGAAACAAATCTTTCATGAAGGACACAAGATTGCAGGAGTCCCCAGAGTCATGGCGACTATACTGAAAGCCGGGAGAGAAACCTTCTCCCCTGTCTGTACCCAAGACGTGCAAATCACTAAGAATCAGTTGCAAAAGGAACTGGCAAGGAACTGATTGTTTTGGATTTGTGCCAAGAACAGTTTCAGAAAGTGAACCACTGATGAGCGATACGCTTGGACAAAGCAGAAGAAGAAGATGGAGAACGGTACTTTTCTCAATGTTTATTAGAGTATGTTGGTGATGGTTTCTAGGCATGCTTTTAGGCTTGTTGGGTAGAGAAACGAGGGAATAAGACTTTTTGCTACTTTTTATAGCCAAGCGCTTTGCCATGAATGGTTTGTATTACACTACATCTGAGCCATTCCTGTGTATTCACACTACTGTATGAATAATTAGAAATTATTGAGGACCTATATGCATGTATTGAGAGAGATACTGTTGAGATTTTTTTTTTTTTAAATGCTCTGTGCCCTGCATATCTTATATTACTATTAATGTACCTTTTATTGTTTGATTTATCTCACTATGTGTATATAAGTTCTTTCGGCTTCTCCCAATTTCAATTTGGGGTCGCCACAGCAGATCCCACATGGATCTGCATATAGATTTGGCACAAGTTTTACACTGGATGCCCTTCCTGACGCAACTCCACGGAGAAAGGGCAGGGGTGGCCTCGAACCGGGAACCTTCTGCATTGAAAGCAGCCGCACTAACCGCTAGGCCACCACGCTGCCCTTATTTATCTCACTGTGTACACAGGTAAAATGTGTGGTTCAGTGGAGTAAGGCCTCAATTAGACACATTTCTAGGGAAAAGTTTATGTCAAATTGATGACTACATACAAACGTACAGCCATAAAAAGCCCATGCTTGGGGCTGGGCAAAGGTCAGGAAACATTAAGTGGAAAAGTATGACAACAATTTCAACTGTTGCTTGCATATTTGACATCAATCAACATCAATTCACAAAAGGTCAAACAAATGCAAATAAAAACCAAATTTGCTCATTTATAAATGCAATTTAATCTTTATTAAATGTAATTTTCAAAAAGATATTTGATGTTTTTCCTCATAAAATTTTGTTTTTTGCAATCATTCGCTCATTCATGAATCCATGAATGCAGCATGCTCTGCAAAAGTCAGGACAAGAATGTGATTACGTCTGTGTTGCATCACCTTTCCTTTTAGCAGCACTTAATAAACAGTTTGGGGATTGAAGGCACCAATTTTTCCAGGTTTGGAGGTGGAGTTTTCTCCGTTCTATTATTGAAACCTTCAGATGTGCAACCATACAAAGCCTTTGTTCTCTCATTTTGTGCTTCATTATTCAGCGCAGGTTTCCAAATCAGGCTGTTTGGTCTGTCCCTGCACTGCTGGAACAGGCACAATGTTTTTTGTCTCCTCAAGTTCAAATATAACCCATGGATGTCCCTGGAAAAGTGGAAATGTGTAATTGTTAAGAATGTTCATTTCTCCCTTATGAAACAATACAATATGTATCTAGATACATGGGCTACAATATGATTAAGGAATGATACTTTTTATTCAGAGACAATGTGATACGATTGAACCCGATACAATTCTTTGTTTGATGTAGACATTCATTTTCCAAGCTAAATTAGAATAAGCCAAAAATGGCATTACTTACCTTCAAATACATATTGCATGAAAAACCAGGGACCTTCTAGCCTGGCATAGCCAGAGTAATTCTCAATTCTGAACTGAGAGTTAGTCTGGTGCCTCTCCATTCACGTTTCATTTCCAGGGGGCAGTACCCAGTGTTGCCAACTTAGCGACTTTCTCGCTTGGTCTAGTGAGTTTTTGGATCCCTTTTGCGACTTTTTTCCCAAAAAGCGCCTAGCAATAAATCTAGCTACTTTTTTGTCAAACCTTAAGGGCTTATCACACTGGGCTGCGAATGGTGGTGAATGGTGGCAACCAGATGCAGACACAAAATTGCGAGGAAATAGGCAAATAGTGGCCAGGTTGCACTTGCACTCACTCTGAAGTGGAGGTGCAACACAATAGCAGATGGCTCATGCATGACGCTCGACACGCACGCAGCATTCGCTCATCATGTGTGGGACCTATCAGCGATATTCAGGCCAAAAATGTGCCTGGATGTCGAGCGAATGCCGGGCGGCATTTGCGGGAGTCTCCAGCGACATTCGTGCGCCATGAATGAATGCATGAATGACTGAATGAATGAATGACATGTGGGAATGTTGCCGGACACTTGCGTGAGTGTCATGCAACACTCGGACAACATTTATATGTGACAATTGAGACATCAGCACCAGGCACGGCATCAGGATTTCAGTGTTGGAGGTGCCAAATCAATCGTGGCTGTTACTTTTAATTAAATAAATTAACAGCCCGCTGTTTAACTTACTAAAACACAGCTGACTGATATAGTACTATTACTATGTGTGGTTCATAGCGAGTTTGGTTGTTTTATGCATCTAAATTACTGTTTATTCATGTGTTATTACCTGCGCTCGCTGTTTTTTTGGACATGTTCAAACTTCATGTTCAAATCCAATACATACGGTCCTTCCGTTGTAACATTTCATAATAAAAGTCCTCAATATAAATGCTGCTGACCAGCGGGAACTTGCATCAACTTTTGAGTATTTTGCTAAGAGACAATAAAATAGCTCCCAATATCTTACTTTTGAGGTCGGTTTTGTGGCACACAAGGTTGCGTTTTCAGATACCACTTTCCCTACAATACTGACGGGTAGACAATAACTGGAAGTTTGTGATAACTTGCGGTAAATTACAGCATGTCATATCCTATGGTAGTAGGCTACTGAGTACAGATTAGGAGAATAGTTTGGCAGAATGCAAAGGTAACGTGATGACATCAGAAATATGCAAATCAGCCCATGACGTCATTTAGCGACTTTTTGTGCAGGCTTTAGCTACTTCCTATTGGACATAGTTGGCAACACTGGCAGTAACAACGGATGCAGACAAAACTGCCTCTGGATGCAATTGGATAGACATACAACCAATCAGAGTAATGAAGCATGTGACATAGGCAGAGCGACAACCAGACTAGTGTCAACAAACAAATGTTCATGGTTCATTTGGTTACGAGTGAAGCTAAAAGACGCGTCGATGCATGCAACATAATGCGCGTGGAAAACATGGTGTGCAATGCGAGTCATGTAACGTGAATGAAACCTGCCGAAAATCAGCTCTGTCCTTTAAAATGGCTGTTAGTGTCAGTTCAGATTTTTTCTCCCTGGTACAACAGCCTCTATTAGCGGCAGCACAGAGCTTCTCTCCCAATTAAAGCAGCCTCTATTTGCGGCAGTGCGGCGCTTCTCTCCCCATTAAAGCAGGCTCTCTTGGCGGCAGCACGTAACCCGAGCGTGACGCTTACTGTGCGTTACAGGCTGTGTGTTGACAAAGGAAGTCTTTTCGAGCCGTACGCTGTTCTTCTTTTAAAGGCTGGACATTCAAAACAGAAGCAAGAGCTATTTCAAATAATCGCTACATTTTAGCAGCAGCAGCCAGAAAAGTGGCTGTAAAACTGATGATTTACTTGTGTGATACTAAAGGCTGTGAATACATATGCAACCCATCATTTTGGCTTAGATATTTTTATTTAATTTATATCAAGATGTAGAGATTTGTTTTCAGTTTGAGTTTAAAGAGGATAATTTTAGAAATTTTTATATAGAGAATTATTTTTTGTGTTCTTAATGGCATAAAGCTATTAAATTGTGTAAAAGCCCAAGGGGGTGAATACTTTCCGGATGCACTGTATGCATAAACGGAAAAAGGCGAAGCTGAAGACAGACTATGCTTCTTTATGCAACGTGTCAAAGACGGTGTGAATTTTCACTTGTTTTTTTTATGTGGGGATTTTTTTTAATGCATACAAATCAGTGGTGAAAAAATATGAGTGCTGTTATGGACAACTGTGGTGCCAAGTGCCATAACCTTTTTCAGTTTGTTCAGTAATTCCAAATCTTTCTGCAGTCAGGGTTAACACATTTACCAACACCACAAAAGTTAATAAAGGAGCTGCCTTATTGTGTTCTTGAAATAACAACGTTGAAAAATGTGTAACTTGAACTAACATCCTGCTTTGCCTAAATATTTGTATGTTGTATCATCACTGTTGAACCTGAGAATGTCTAAACCTGATACTCATGAAATTTACAAGGTTTTCTCTCAGTTGGTAAAAAGTAAATGACTCCTTTTTCCATATGTTCAAGAGTTGTATAAACAACACTTTTAGTTGTGTCAGTTAGGTGGAAATTGTTCAGAAACACCCGTAGGTCACAAATGGTTAAAGAAAACTAATTCACAGAGTGTGATAATAATAAATAAATAAAACAAAAATAAATTAACCTTAGCTGTGGCGCCCTCTGTCGGTGTCGTAAGGCACTGCATCTCTCTCCCTGGTGGGGACCCACTGGGCAGGTTGGTGAGCTTCAATGAAATTTCATCTGGACCTGCCTTCGGCATGCCGTTTTCTTTGTCAGCTAAAAAAAATAAAAAAAGTAAAATAAAATACCTTCAACATGCTGTAGGATAAACGTTAAAGATTGACGATGCCCATCTATACTGAGTGCCACTTCCAGGACGAAAATCAGGAATAAAGTGAGTTATATTTGATAGCTGCCACTTTGTAGCTGTCCGTAATACATTTGGAAAAAATAAAATCTCAACATAGAGCCCTACATTATTAATTCTTCTATACAATGTGTTGTACATTATTTATGCTGGATTTGAAAATCCTCTGTGCACTATTCAACTGACCATAATATTGATATGACTTGCACAACTGTGTGCTTCATTTATTTGTGCAATATTCTGCAGTCTTTGTCCCCGCCCCAAAAAAAGACTTCTGAGCACTATTGAACATTAGATGTACTTTTATGCACTTAACTCAGGCTGACCAGAAACCCTGGATGACTTATGAACTCCCAATAATCCTGTCCCCTCCGTCCATGCCCGTTACCACCCACCCATCAGCTCAGGACCCTACTCTTTACCTGACATGTCTGGACAGTTTTTTTGTCTGCAATCAGTGCAATATAGTAGTGCTTGTATGCACTACAACTGTGCAATACTCACGTTTTTAACTATTTTTATTCCTTTTATTACCCTGACAAAACTGCCTGGGAACCTAGAGCAAGGCAGGATTCATGCTCTTTTGGTTATGAGAAGCATCATCTGTTTTTTTTTTCTTCCCCATCAAAAATCTCATCTACTACATTATGTGCTTATTGTAGCCACATTTAGCCAAGTGGAGTTTTTATAGCCTTGCTTGTATTGGATCAGACACAACTGTTACTGCCCCTGCAACCGACCCCCAGGTTTTTGAACCACTACACTAAAATATCACCAAAAGCATGATTTTAGTATTACCTGTGGTCCGAGCTGTGGCTAGTTTTGAAGCCAGGCTGAACATCATTTCGCAGACTTTGACACTGTAAAATGAGAAACGGCAGAGTTGTACAGTGTGACAAAGCTGTGTGGTTCATTCAGCCACATAAGGAGGCATGGGCCGCTTCAATGCTATGAAAACCTTAGACAAAAGTACAGCGGTGCACAGTATTATATGGTACAACACGTATCTGTGGACATTATTTCAGTCATGATGCGCACAATATCTTTCTCCTCCTTTCTCTGCTGCAGCATAGATACAGTTTGTAACTCTCTTGTAAAACAACACTGGTCATTACTCGGACTCACGGGCCGTGGTTGGAAATTTATTCACGATTATGACCATAGACACCAATACTGTGTGTATGGTACGGCATTTTCCGATTTCCAAGTTTACCGTCATTATGAACGCAGCACTAGTTGGCGGGTTGGAGTACCGTTAGCGCAGAAGAAGAAGGAGAGGAAGAAGACGACGACGAGAGAGTAGCATTGCTGGCATTACGCTCAATGGAGAAACTCCTAAAAAGAAAATTAAATACTGTGAGAGGTTTCTGCAGGAATGGAAACAAATGTTGGTAAGTTTCAGTCATTTAATCTCTATACGTTAGCAGTGTTACGGCGCCCCCTGTAAATCATGTGCCACTCTTTCAGGTTCACACACAATTAGACAAGAAATATTTTTTGTTGACCGTGTTTAACCTGGTTTGTTTTCATGTCGAATTAGGCATATGTCAGTGTCATTTTCGCCACTTAGTCTGAAACAGGAGCTATTGTCTGCTTCTTTTGAAAAATAAAACGTGGTTTTAACATTGGGACAAGTGATGCCATCTTCACCCTTTTGGATGATGTTATGAGGTAAAATTGCTTGTTTTTGGAATTGAACTTTTTCATCAGATTTCTTTTATCCAATTGAATTAATATAATACATTATGCAGTATAGAAAACTGCACAATATCTCTACACCACCGCCGCCGCCCAACACCCCGCGCGCCTGGTAGGGTTTTAAGGATTTTGTTGGGGGGGATTATAAGGAATTTCCGACAGGATTATACAGGTGGCCATCCAAAGGGGTTAACGTATATGGAATCAGGAAACATTACAAGACTATATACCTGTCAATTTCAGCAAAGCCAGGTATATAAGCTTCTAGCATCTCAGCAAAGACCTCCACATCAAAGTTCTCCTCAACACTTTGCTGGGAGCCAAGATCCTCCAAGACTCCAGTGATGTATGACAGAAGGACATCATCCAGGGTGCTGCAAAACACGGCAAGAAATATGTTACTGCAACACTCACAAAGACCAATCCCTGATTGAAAAGGATCAGGTAAGTACTATATAGTCCCCGCAGCATTACCTGAGATCTGCATCAGGAATGAATGTCTGAATAAACTCATGCAGGGCACCATGGATGATTTTGTGGAGGTCCATTGTGTTCTCCTGCTGTGCAGTAGAAGGAAATACAGAGAGAAACTGCAGTAGTTAGGGCACAGCGGGTAGTAAAACCACTGACAGTGAGTAGCAGTGACTGTTAACCTCATATTTACTCTTCATTCAACCTTCCCAGCTATGGCTAATAACACTTTTGGCACTTTGGTTTTTCTACTTGACACTAATGTTTGTATTTCCATCCTCATGTTGAGACTATTGCCAAGAAGTGATGCATAAGGTTAGGGTTCAAGTTTTGAAGAGAAAAAAATCATTATGGGTTTTATCACTTTATGCAAAAGACTGTTGCAGCAACCTGTTAACCAAGTCTGGGCTACAAAGATGGCTTATAGAGAACTGCTTCTGCCACCTCTTCGCAGTTGTTGTATCCTAGCTGTGCACGATTAAGCACGAAGACTCACAGCAGGCTGTAAACCACTAATACATCATTGCACCCTGTATGACAGTCAAGACCCTCCTTGACCACCAACACCTCCAGGGAGACTAATATCATATGCAGGTGTTGATGGTGGGAGGAAATCGGAGTGCCTGGAAGAAACCCATGTAGACATAGGGAGAACATTCAAACTCCACAGAAAAAGGAATAGATGGAACAAACAACCTTCTTGCTGTGAGCCGGGAGTGCTAATCACTGTGCCACTGCGCTGACCAAGGACCATTCACACCACACCGCACTGAAACCCATTATTTTCAATGGCCAGCCCCACGCAGGAAGCCGTAACCGAGCAAAGCGGCATATGCCGTTGCTGCACGTCCCTCAACTGGACACGCCCACCGCCACTCGCCAGAGTCAAAGTTGAATTTGGTTGAACTTTGACCGTGGCGAGCTGACGCCGAGTGGCGGTGGGCGTGTCCAGCTGAGCGGCACGTGCTGTGACGAACATTCGTGCAGCCAACAGAAATGAGGCATCCAGCCCAACACGGAAGACAACAAACTGCAGAAGCTGGTGTTTTTTTGGGGTACAGATGCGTCTTCACAAGACATGGCGACTTTTGGACCTCCACTTCCTGAGTCAGAACAGAAACACGGTGACGTAGAAAACTCCGCCTCCTCAGCGGCAAGTCACTGCGCCTTCTGAGCGTCTGTAAGCGCAAAATGACGTAAAGTTCACGTTTGGTGTGAAAGGCCCTTCACTATTTCAGTTAACTTATTCTAATACAAACGGAATATAGACGCCTCCTATATGAGATTGTGTGTGAAGACTTTGGCCATGTTGGATCACAGAAACAAAGGCAAGATGTCAACTTTGGCTTAATTTCACAAGGTTTGATACAGACAGCATCTGTGCAGTGGTGGTTGTGGAAATAGACAGACAAAGGAAAATCCATCTTTCGCTTGCCGGGAGAAGCTCGGGGAATCTGCAGTATTGGAGCTGTTCTCCATGTGGGTGGAGATGCTGTTCTCCTGGCATTGCAAATAGTCTTTGTTTCAATCTGGGAGACGGGTATCATCTCTATAGACTGGAAGAAAGTGGGACTTGTCATCCCACTCTGGAAACAAAAGGGAATTCCATGAATTCTCAAGCTGTCCCACAGAGTATCTTGCTCAACTGAACCAAACGTTTTGCACCCACTGCATGTTAATAAAAATCTGACTTTGCTTTTATTCAATTTGATCAGACCTGAGTGCAGACTTGTTGCAAAAGCATTTCACACACAAGCTTGCCACAGCAGTTTAATGTTAACAAACACTACCTTGCTATTAGCGAACGTTAATTCCTCCACGGACTCTAAATACCGCCTGGTAATGACTATTCACCAATATGCACGTCATTAATCATTTTATCATCGAACGTTATGTGAACAAACGGTGCACTATGAGCGTTAGCTGACTAGCATGTGCTAACGTTTGGCATCGATGCTAGCTAAGTGCTGTTCGGTTAACTTTAACGAAGTCAACAGTAAATTATGTCGGGACAACTCTTAATGGGGTTTACTTACCGTGAGAGAATTTTATCGCGACATTAAACTTATTGGTTCGCCAGAATTAAAAAAAAAAAAAATGTTGAGCTGCTGCTCGGTGACTGACTCCTGCACGATTCAAAACATCATGACGTCACTTCCTCTCACTACACGCTGTGAATGCTCTCTCTCTCTCTCTCTCTCTCTCTCTCTCTCGCCACATAGTATACTGAACAAAACTTCCAACACAACACTCAAACTGTGTAAATATTCAATATATTTCCCATAAAATCCCAGTAATGCATGGTGGATTTAGTGTCTAAAGGCCACAGAAGATGTGAAATTTCTGTTAGTTTTCAAAAGTTATGTCTCGTTCCGCTTGAGTGAAAGTTGCTGTGGCCCCACACAGATTGAGTTGAGAAAATTGCTCAACCCATCTCAAAATTGGTCAATAAATAGCGATAACTATGCCGGTCTTAATTACCAGTTTTCATTGTCGTTCAACGACACATGACCATGTCATGACTGTGACAAAATCAGAGGGACCAAACCATTGGTTTGCTGGTTTCTGGAATGTCACAGACACGGGTCGCAAGGACATTCCATAGACATCCTGTCTATGGAGATGATATAATGAGACTGGCACCACGAGCGACCGACCACGTGCTCCCAGACCACGTGTCACCACCCTTCAGCAGGGCCGACACATCCGTCTGTAACATCTTCGCGATCGTTTTCGTCCTGCTACAGTCACTGCTGGTGAGACCAGAGACCAAACAGTTTGCAATCAGCTACGAGAGGCCCGCCTGCAGAACCGACGTCCCCATCGCGGACTGGTGTTGACACCGGCTCGTCACCGGGCCCGCCTGGCTTGGACAAGGGCGCATCTGGGCTGGAACGCTCTCAGATGGAATGGTATTGTTTTCAGATGAGTCACATTTCAAGTTGAGCGTCGCTGATG
>OMMV01195370.1:7105-18752 GCA_900302635.1 Chatrabus melanurus
GCGTCTGCTCCTTTTTTTTGGGTGGGGTTAGATAGGGGCAGAATTTTTAGTAAATGTGCAAATATGCATTTTAAGGCAGGACAATGGAAAACTACACAGTTCAAAACAAGCAGTGATGGCCTTGGTGGCCACCAGACCTCGCCTTGGAAAATTAAAGAAACTGACAAACTAGTTCATTTCAAGCTAAGGTATATATGCAGCTGTAGTCACACCTGCTCCTAATTTACATCATGCACTTGATGATAAGATTATTTCCTGCAGCAGGCCCAGACATGTCCAGGTGGCAAACAGGTACATAGTATAATAATACACAAGCAAATCATGCTTGCTTTTCATATTGTATCAAAGTTACTCAAATTTTAATCACTTTATCCTCATTATATGCCCTTTTCATTTCGAGACTTCCAAGATGAGAGCATTTGTTGGTTTTATGTAATTGTGTTAGCAAACATGTGGGAATGGACTCATTTATCTTTCTCTTCAATCGGTGCATTTTACGGGGTGCATGCCTTGGCTTTTGCCAAAGCCTAGGAGATGCTGCTCTACTTTAGTTAGGGCTGTTTTCCTGAAATATTTTTGAATGTTGGCCCTTCGTCCTCCTGTTTCTTAATTTCACTAAAATCTGGTTCCTGCACAGAGTTGCTTAACAACGTAATGATCACTTTTTAATCATGCTAGCATACCAAAGCAAACAGAATAATGAAAAAAATATATATATCTTGCCGTATGTGCATGGTGTGAAGTTGCACTCTTGATCCCAGTGAATTGCAAAACCAATTTCTCAAGGGTGCTGTGGAAAACTGGGGGCATTTTAAGAGCAGATCAGTCAGCAAATGTGAGGAAGTGAGACTGAAAACACACGCTGTTGCTCGGCAATAGACCCTATCACAAACAGGCAAAATTGACCCACAATGCATTGCTTCATCAACTTCCCAGAGATTTCAGCCAATAGACGCACTTCCGGTAGCTGTACCTGCAGTGAGGATTTTGTCTTTGCGACGCCGGGAAAATAGGTTATATTTCTACGTGTGTTACGAGCGCGGTAGCTGATCGCGAAAATTTCAGGAAAATGACGGTGCCACAACTGAAAAATAATTCTCGCAGAAAGGGGTGTTCCCTGTTGTGGAAAACGACACATGGAGTAGGTGAGTCTCGCCGAGAAAGCCGTTCAAGTTTATCCCATTTTTGAAGTGTGACTACGAAGAGTCAGAGACAAAAAGAGATCGCGTGACGACAGCGGACGGCTCTTTTCGGGACCTCAAAAAAGCTCTGGCGTGGTCACGGGATTTGAAACGGTTAGCACCCGTCCGTGTTGGAGTCGTGTTTGCTTCCCTGCTTATTGACTGTGGTCGGACAAATGAAAGACTCAAGAAACACAAATGTGATGATGGCTAGCGTATGTTTATTGAGCGTCACGTTGAGCTTGTGGAACTTGGAAATATCGAAGAGGGACAACGAGTTTGTTTACATACGAAGCCGTGTGAAGGCCGAGCGGCGCCTGGCAGCAGCACGATATTCTACGTGGTTGCTGTGTTCCACCACAGGAGAAGTAAATCGGCGGGTTGTGTTGCGGGATATGTATTTGTTATATTTAATTTAGTTTGTCCTTGTCCTATCTGGTTTAGACATATTTGCAAAGGAGGCAGATGTCTACAAATCTCGGCAAAAAAAGGCAAAACCAGTAGTGCGCCCCCTAGTTCATAAATAACTATATGCGATAGGAATTATTGTCAATTTTACAGTGGGGTTATTGTGGCGCTACTGAAATTCTTGGGGCGGGGGTGGGCACAACCTCATCAAGCTCCGCCCTGAAGTCGCCTATGGTCAGTTGGCAGAAGTAAAAATTAACAACAGATTGTATTTATGTATTTTTTTTTTCCATTTCTGCACTTTCTGGTTTCTCTAAAAGAGAACAGCATCAAATCTTAAACAGGACACCTGTGGGACACTGAATAATAGCTGAATATTATAATCGCTTGTAAACACAGGCGCTGACCTCAGGAAGTAACTTCATTCCATTCATTGGCATTGTTGGTAAGAAAAAAAACAAAACTAATAACCCCAGTTGAATAATTAATGCAAAATTACAGCCACGGTGAGATTTAGCAACACTTTAGGCTATGCACTGCTTTCCGCTTAATATGTTCACCCTTTCGCCAACATTATAATTGTTTCACCAGGGTATTACTCAGTGCTGTGCTGAGGCAGAAAGTAAATTGTTGCAATAATAATGAAGAAACCTGACAAACCAAAAAAACTAAAATCTCTTTCAGCAGAGAGTACTCTGCAGGAGTATACCATCGCCGCCGTGCTCGCCGATGCTGGTTGCAGGGCTCAGATTATGTGCACGGAGCCCCGCTGAAATCACGAGCAGGCAGAGAGCAACATGGGAGCAATGATGCTGCTAGAATGATGCTGAAATTTGTTTATGACATGAGAAAAATAGGCGTAATTTGGGAGAAAATGTCGAGTTTCCCTGAGATATAATTTTGTTTGATTCACATCTGAAAAGCAATCTTTGCCTTTTTTCAGTTTTGGTATGTCGCACAGCTGAAATGATCAATATTGAATAAGTTAATGCCACAGGGCTCTGCCGCAAACTGTGCTATTCAGCGGCCTGGTTCCACTAAATTATTGCTTTTTCTCAGGCAGACGGTCAAGGCCCAATGTGCGGTTGTGCACATTTTTCACATGTTTTATACATAAATCTTATGTGTTCCACTGCCTAATGGAAAAACTGTTACCCCCACATCAGCAGTTCTGTTTCTAAATGTGACAAAATCGACCCATTTTCTGTATTTGAGGAACATATTTTCTTATGATCAATGATTCACAGAAAAAACCCATTCCTGATGTTTCTGTCATTTGTTACTACTGTAAATAGAATAGGGCTGTCAAACTAGTGTCCCGAGGGCAGGATACAGCCTGAGAGCTAGATGTTTGTGGCCCTAGTCATGGCCATTCATTTATTATTAAGTACGGCCCATGTGATAATTTTCCTTCTTGGTTATACAGTTAATCTTCAAAAGCTCAACATAATCAGTGGGGACAGCACATTTTTATTCAAAATTTGAATAAGATTTCTAATAGCCATAACGATGCAGTCAGAGGTGTACGCTCTTGTGATTGCCTTGGTCTCTATGTAGCTGTCTTTTAGAACCATAGAGATAAAAAAAAAACAGAATAGAGCGGCCATTGAGCTCGTTTTTGCATTATTTATCTTGTAAAAGGAATCACCTTGACGTTTTTGAGTGAGACTCGATTATTGTAAATGGAATCCAGTAGCTTTCTCTTTAAATAACTCTGCATTAGTTAATCCTTTATCTCTCAATGAAAATTTAGTTTGGAATGTCTCGTCCTCCCAGGTCCTCTTTACTTGCCTCTGTAACAACGCCCGCACTCAACTCCCTAGCAGCGCCCGGTACAAGTAAATGGGACTTGGATATCGGCATCAATGCAAATGTGATGGCTGTGGAGAAAAACCTGTTTTTCCCGTGGTCTCTAAGGGGAGGGGATGCTTGGAATGTGCACAGTTCTCCCCATCAATCACCCTTCACTGACACCTATGTAAATGATCTGGGATCCACCTCCCGACCCCAGGGAAGGGTAGGGTTTCAATCAGCGTTATCCGTAAAAGCATTTAAGAGCTGGGATAAACAGAGCCGAGCCAAATGTGCAGACTAAGTAGGATCTGGTAGCAAGAGGCTACGTTCAATAAGAAATGGCACCGTGAGTGCAAGTAAAGATGACTTGGGAGGAAAATGATTGAGTTGTTTCAGTAACTGTGTTCTTGTGCATTGAAACTGAATATTTATCACTATGATCGCTTCAAACTTTCAGTTGTCGCTGTTATCACCCAGGCATTGGCTGTGGCCTTGTTATGAGTCCGATTCTGAAGCGTTCAGTGATTAGCCAATAGATTGGATGACCGGCTGTACCCCTACACAAACGTTTGTAAGCAGTAAACAGTTTGCTTTGTTTGCATTGTGTAACTTCATTCAATACCTTTAATAAGATGGCAGCTTGAGCTACTCGTTACTGGCTGGTTCAGCCAATGACGATGTCCACTCTAGTCATTTTTGCATCTCTGTGTTTCAAACGCCTAATCCACTTTTGATCAAATTTGGCAGGCACATCGGGCCTATTGGGTGCAAAGAATCAGTCAACGATCAAAGTCAAAGATCAAAGTCAAATTTTTGTCCCCATGCTAATATGAAGGCCAAGTTTATGGAAATGAGTTTTATTGTTCATGAACATGATTGTTTAAAATCACATGTAATACATTCTCGACAAGTCTGATACTTTGGAATTTGCCTTATTATTCATCAAAACACACTCAGCAGTAAACAGTTAAAATTTGAAGTGTTTTGTCAGCCATGGTGATGTGTATTAATTACATTATATGGAAGACATTACGGCGCCGCCTGTTTTGTGCTTTTCTTAAGAAATTCAGGCAGAGTATGCTGATAGTATTACAGAAGAGTTTTCTATGTCTTTGATTGTGCCAACATTGAAATGCCCCTGAACCCGAGTTTGAGACCTTTTGCCACAGAAGCTAATCTATATTCAGATGAACACGCCGGTGTCGCTATGGAGATGTGATGAGATTGATGTGAACTGTATGCAGTAACGTCATGATTTCCCTTCAGTTGTACTTTTAGTTTTTTGGTTAGGGATAGTTTTTTTTTAACCTGCACCACACTGTAGCATGCTTTGCTGCAACGTGCAGAGCAGAAATCTCCCACGCATCTCCACACCCATTTATAGCAGCAATGTCAAAAGCATTATGGAGGCTTTGGGATGAGACTGTGCTGAGGCGGTTTGGTGGTGCAGCGGTTTGCACTGTCTCTTCACAACCATATGGTCCTGGATTTCTGTTTGGGTTTTGCACGCTCTCACAGTGTTTGTGGTTATGTCTGCGCTTCCTCCCATAGTCTGAAGACATGCAGGTTAGACTAATGTGTGACTCAAAATTGCCCCTCATGTGATATTAAGCTTTAACCCTGTGACACAATCGTTGACTAATGGGAGAGCCCAGAGTGAGTACAGTGACCCAGTTAAGTACAGTCCAGATCTCTTTACCAAAGTTCAGTGTGATACAAGCGGTAAAGGCTAAGGGGTGACCTGAAAATCCAAAGTGCAGGCAATGGGTTGCACCAGGTTGCACCAGGTTTGGCAGCAGCAAAAACAGGGCGGGCTAAGGTCAGGTCATTTCCAAACAGTGTACTAAAGGGCTAGGCAGGGTTTGAAACAAAGAGTATGCTGTTATTGGTTTAATGATCCAGACAAGATGAGGCTGGCAAGCTAGACAGGATACACAAGACAATCTGGCAGAGGGCAAAAGTTTAGTATCCATTCTGCAGCTAATGAACTGATTGGTAGGGTCATCTACATGGACACGTATCACCAAACCATCTAACTGGGGAACTAGATGACTATCAGGATGTCTTACAATGCACTTTTTCACTGTGCAGCAAAAAAAAAAGCCTCTGCATTGTTTGATTACCCATAATTCTTTGCATTGGCCAGAGGCGATGCAGCCGTGCAGCTGTGCAGAAGTAAAAACCAGCCTTTAATGAATGACAAACACTTTTGTGCTTTAAGGCATTGCAGAAGATCCGCCAGTAGATGGTTTGGTGATATATGTCCGTCTCGTCTCTGATGCTCATTGGTAGGTGTGCAGTTACGTGACTCAGGAGGTGGGAACATCCGAGGGTGTGGTCAGGATAACTATTCTGACTACCCCTGAGACACGTTTGCACACGTCTCCACTGCTAAGACCGCCCCTGAAAGGTGATTTTCAGGGCCTTTTTCTGGGGCGAGATGAGTCCCTGCTCCAGGGTAGGTACTTCCCAGCATGCCTGTAAAACCATTAGGCAGGGCTTGACGCTGATTGGACGTTAACTCACGCAGGGAAAGACGACAACAACAAGCGCCAAGCCTGACTAGCAAAACGAGTGCAAGAGCAGAAGAACCGAAACAGAATATTCGTCCTTGAGCCAGACCCCCAAATTTTGGCCACCAGTCTCATTTTGAGGGATTAAATCTCATTATGATTTTCCAGTAGCTATACATCCCTAGTTATGGAAAATATGTGAAGCATTGCATCCATGGTGGTTTTCCTTATTTTTTTCACCAGTTTTATAACCTTACCTCTGCACAATGTTTGTGAAATCGGGCTGATGTATGATTGGTTGTGGGATGAAAGAATTCCCCCCTACCTGCTCCTAACTTGGCATGGAAATCCACTTTGGGGCCAATTAAAATCCCATGGATGGATAGTTAGTCTAGTCTCAATAATATTGGGGGGGAAAAAAATCAACTTTTTTTAAATCCAAAAATACATTTTTTGTATTTATTTTTTAGCCAATCCCCCTTCTTAATTGCACAACAGTTGAAGCTCAGTAGCCATAATACATATGGAAATGTTTTCCAATCTTTTCTCTTTACAATGGTACCCAAATGAAGATGCTGGGGTTAGTGTGGTAGTTTCTATGACAGATTCTTTACCCCTACCCCTAAGTTGCAAAAATACACACAAAATAGGCAAAATTACTAAAAATATCTTCAAAAATCTAAATCTAATCATATAGGTGAGAATAAAATCTATTCATCTACCATGCATATAGATAATGACAATGCTATAATGCTAGAAAACTACCATGGATGCAATGCTATCACCCATTTTCCATAACTAGGGATGCACAGCTACTGAAAATTCACCACCACGTTTAATCCCTCAAAATGAGACTGATCAACCCTCTGGCTCAAGGACTATATGGACAGCAGAGGCGACAGATGGACCGACGAGGTACAGGCGTTGTTGGCTTTCTGCTCGACGGACGAGGTCCAGCGAGGATTCCTGTCCTCTTGGAGAAATGAGAACATCTACGTTGTGGGTGAAACTGTTACGTATACGTAGCTTCATGAGCCCAGAAGGTCTTCACCGCAATGGAGACACAACGGCTGAGAAGGCCACCTACAGGGCCGTTCCTGGAAACGTTCGCGACGTCTGGAAAGTAGGTCAAGTTCCGGCGGTGGAAATGGACCTTTAGAGAGATGATAGTGCAAGTTCATGAGGCGTTTATATACAAACGGGAAAACTGGCTATTTCTATGTTTCAGGAGAGTCACTAAATGCATCAGCGGCAGCCTGCTTTTGATGAAATGAGTGCTCGGACAGACTAAAGCTAATGCACGGTGCAGCTCTGTGGTCCACCATAGACTGTGGAGCAACATGTTATAGGCACTCAATAACACCAGTTTACGCAACTAATCTGTGGTCTGGTGGGGCTGGATGCTGCAGAGTGTAATAATCTCTTAATGTGCTGTTGGCGTTGCGCCATCGACAGTAATCAGCCGTCGTGATTTATGTCGAATTTAGATAGGTCGTCAGTAATGTATTCTAACACTGCCAGTTTTAATCAGCACAGTTGATTATCATAATCATTAAGTTTGACATAACTTTGAAATAGTAACATTCACTCCATTCTTTCGATTTTCTTTTCTCCACTTACAGACCATAATGCACCATTCTTTCTCACCACGTCTTCACTCTGCACCGCGGTAATTGCGTGTGAGTTTCTGTCACCGCCTCGCCGCCACTCCTGTCGACTTTGGACATGTGGCGTTTCAAACTGTCATAGTATTGTAGTTGCCTAGGAGACAGGAGGTGTCACCTCCTTTCGTCTTTGCACCCACTGATCTGCATGCACGTCTGCCTGCGCGGGGGTTGAGCGCGCGCCCCCTCTGCAGCGGCATTTCGAATTCCACGCCGCCCTCGCGCACCCAGTCCTTCCAGGAGCAGAAATGTCTTGACGATATTATCAGTCAACTGCCCCCTTCAGGTAAATGTTATCAGCTCGAATGATGTGCTGCAGGAATGATAATACGGCGCTGCAGCCAGCGGAAATGACAAGCATGCAATCTGCATATCAAAGCATGGGCAAAATTCTGCCGCCGTCTGTGTGTGTTTGTGCGTGTGCCAACGTGCATGAATGCATAGTTAATACGTGTTTTTGGTTCCATTTCTCTGAGATCCCAGAGACAAGTTTTCCCTGACCTGTCGCAAGCACAGTTCCTCCCTGATAAATTCAATATTTCTTAGAAACAAGTTGATTTTCTTGCACTCAAACACTTTGCAAACCTGATCCAGCTCTGTGTTTCTGAGGGAGTCCAGAGTTTAATACCGTCTGTCATGTTGTCTCTTTGCTTTGAAGGAGTTGTCAGTCAAAGACAGGCTTCACTCTCAGCGTGTTCACCTCAGCTGCTGATCACAGCAGCCACTGATTCATCCGATCCAAGTCTGAACATTATATTATGGGCCGGGTGCTGAAATCTTACATAATTTTGCCTTTAATGGTGTGATAGTGTGTATTTGTTTTTGCCAAAGAGATAGCAGGAATGTTGGCGTTTGCACTGCAACAATAATAAAAATTATTTTCATTATTAATGAATCTGTTGATTGTTTTTGCAGTTTCAGCCCCCCCCAAAAAGAAAAAAGATATGCATTTTTCATTAATTTGAAAGGAAACACTGCAAAACGATATAATAAGATTTCACCAGGAATCAAACCTACACTGTTTGATTCATAGTCCAGAGAAATACTGGACTATTCTGGAGAAATGACTGTGCAGCAGAACCAGTGGCGGCTCCAGAGCTTTTCTTCTTGGTGGGGCTCAGTGAGGGCATGATTCCTTTGTTTAAGGACACATGGGGTTTTACTTCAGTTTCAGAAGACTTGGGAGAGTTCCTCAGCCACTGCTGAGTTGATGTTGTAAATCTCTAGGATTTCATTGCGCGCATGAAGCCTTGCTTCATTTCCTGTGTCAAAACGAGGCCCGCACACACATCCCAGAAAACATGCGCTTAAAAGAATGATTTCTAAGTACCCTATGTTCAATAAAAACAATTTATTTAGTGCACAGTGTGCTTAAACGTAGGAATACAGTACTTATTGGTGGGTTGACTGCATTTGTTGTAAATGTGTAAAAAATGTATTTTAAATTACATTTCAAGTGCTGTTTACCTGCATGTTATTGATTCATGCAGACAATGCACAACTAATAGAACGAGCAAAATTATTTTAATAAAATCACAAGGGTAATTGTTATGATTTTTGTGAAACCTGTTCTGTGTTTTGTGAAACCTGAGTCTTGGACGCTAACCAGTGACCTAAGGCGGTGGCTACATGTCTTTGGTACTAGGTCTCTTTGGAGGATCGTTGGGTATCACTGGAATGACTTTGTGTCAAATGAACAGTTATTTAGGGAGACTAAAATGAGGCGTATCACTTGCATTGTGAGGGAGCGTCAGCTTCAACTTTTTGGCCATGTGGCGCAGTTCTCTGGGAATGATCCAGCACGCAGGTGCCGCAGTGTTGAGGACCCCAACGGCTGGAGAAGACCAAGGAGACGTCCACTTTTCAACTGACTGCGGCAGATAGATGGTTACTTTTGAGAGGTGGGGATGGATCGGTTGCCTGCCTGGGTGGTTGCCATCCGGAACCCAAGGCGGTTCTGTGGTGTGGTGCATGGAGCAACACGTGGCACCAGCGCATGCTCCCTGACCTGACCTGTCCTTTCAGCATGGACTTGTTTTGGTGCGACGCTCTTATGATTCAAATTTATGTTTAAGAAAGTGAACCAAACACGTGGCGCCTTAGCGATTTTGATCTGATCGCCGTGTCCCCGCGCCGCGCTACACGTAACTCGTGTCTGTTCTCGCTTCACAGCGTGAGACGACTCGAGTTTTAAAAGCAGTGCGGCGGGACTTCACTCTGCTCTGCACACCTCCCGGTTTCCCCTGTGATCTCACTCCTCGCATTCCGTCTTCATCTTCACTAGTTAAAGCGTCTCATCCCCTCACGCCACCCTGGCGGCAGAAGCTGATCCCCTTTTTCTAAGCTGTAGTTAGTGTCAGGGAAATCACCTGAAGGGAATCATTAGACTGTAATGAAGCAGGAAGTAAAATACCACGTTCAGCCGTTGCTTTGCAACATTCCTGATTGTCAGGTTTCATGGCACCACATGGGTTGTTTTTTTTTCTCCCAAAAACTGCATTTATCTATCTTTTTAACTCACCTTTCACCTCTCTTGTTCGGCAGATGGACATTTGGCCTAATTAGGCTTCCTTTCCCCCCGAAGAGTCGCCCTCTGAAGGATGCGTTCAGGAAGGCAGCGCTACGACGGCGTGTTGTGATAAGCAATTAGCAAAGAGAAACGCGGCGACAAAGGTTATTTTGTTTGAACCACAGCTGTCAGCGCTCTCGCTCCGGTATAGAGATTAAACAGCATCTGTTCCACGCTGCTGCGTACAGTCGGAGCTCGATTAAAGTAGATCGCTCTTACAGTTCATTGTCTGCGCGGCGCCACCTCCCACTTTGGTGCTGTTCAGACGGGGAACAAAAAAAAAAACAACAAAAAAAACGAGGTCGGATAGTCAAAATAAGTGATGCAACCTCCGTCAGATGAGATTAAAAAGCCACCACAGCACCCGTGTCTCAACATGAACTGCTGGCTTACACCTCACATGAAATCAGTCGTAGAGAAAGGGTCGGCGTGCTAAAAAATATTTCTTTCCTTATCTTGCAGCACGTCACAAATGAACATAATTTAAATGATGGCAGTGTGCAATTTGTTTCACTTGGCATGTGCTGCTTAAGTGGCACAATAATATACTCAGACTGCACTGCCTGCTTTTTAATGCATGCCACACTTTAATTAGAATGTGCATATCAGTTCAGTTTCATTAGTCGTTATAGGTGCTTTACCGGGACGAGAACTGGAGGTACACTGCTGCAGCCAAAATATCACACAACACATTATGAACTAATTCAGACGGTAACCGTCGTCTCCCGTGACGAATTTGAGAACGGTTACAGCTGAAATGATCACGTAATCGTTCAGCTCCTGGTTTGAAGGCAAACATAATGTAATAATGTACGTCTTGTTTCTTCAGGACGATATTTGCTTCTCATAGGCGGCTCCACGGTGGGGCTGGATGGGGCTCATACCCCCCCACCCTTAAGAATTGTCCACACCACTAGAAAATTAGATGTTTGCCATTCAGAATCCTAGTGGGCGGGTTGACAGAATTTATAGTAAATGTGAAAATATGTATTTTAAAGTAAATCAGAATCAGAATCAAATTTATGCGCTAAGTAAAGCCCCTATCTCACCGGGCTTGCGACGCAGTTGCGACACAGACGAACGGCCACTTGTCTAATTCTGCACTTGGTGGCAATGCAGTCTGAAAATAGTCTGAAAATATTCTGTAATTCCCAAAGTAGTTGCTCACGTCGCCGCCATTCGCCCGCAGATTTTCAACATGTTGAAAACTCTGGTGGTGAACGAGCGACCGCTAATGTTCGCCGTCGTGTCCGTATAAACTCCCAAACTTGTCTGTTTAGTTGCCCGGGAGTCCGCATCGGACCTCTTCCCGGTCGCACACAGTTCTTTTTAATTCGTCTTGAAAAAATAACATGCGACCCCTTGGCAAGTGGATGGAGAAATGTGAAGACCAGCCAAAAAGGACAGAGAAAAAAGACAGAGAAACCGGCATCCCGCATGCACAACACACACACACACACACACACACAGAGACACGCAGCAGGATCAGTTCATCACCCCCCGTACACAAATCAATAA
>OMMV01195391.1:3875-21458 GCA_900302635.1 Chatrabus melanurus
TCCCTGGCAGAAACGCTCAGGCGAGGTGGAGGAAAAGCGCTCTCACTCTTCTCATTAAAAAATAGTGCGCACGTAATTTATTCCTAAACAGCTGATAAACACAATCACCGTCACAGAAACATGTAGTCTGTCCAATCTGCTATCATAAATGAGCTTTGTCATCTCTATTGTGACAGATTTTGTGTGACATGCCGGCAAATACAGCTTCTAATTCCATTGTCGGGATGAGGTGATGACGTTTCATTCGGAGTGTTTCCGCGACTCTGTTAGATCTCGCAGGCTGCACACGTGTCTTGCCTAAATTAAATAAATCCATGTCGCACAGTGTGGCATGCTGAAAATCGCACAGTGTAGACCCGGCTTAAGTGGTATGGCGTCAGAGTTTTGAGCCAAAAGTCCCGTGTTCGAATCCCAGTCATGTTATGCATTTTCCTCTTTTTTTTAAATTTCAAGTATAAAATGCATATATGACAATCATAACCATGCATAATTACAAATATTTTGGAACCAGAGAAAGTGTTTAAGATCATTGCTTCAAAATGTAATTTCGGCCCCAAGTACGGATAGAAAACAAAAGTAAAGGTACGTAGCCTCAGAATCACGTGACCTACATTGACCAATCACAAGCGAGTGTATGAATAGAATTGCATGTTATCAATACGGTTACGTATGGATAGCCACTGCCTAAGTTAAATACGAACATAGATCTAACCTGTGCTGCCCGTGTATTGAACTCAAATATTGGTATTTTCTCACCCGACCACCGGGCAAACTCACTGTGTGTGTGTGTCTCATATATATATATACACACACGGTGACCGGGTACGCAACGGGCATTTTATACAAGTCTATACACAGTGATCAGGTATGCAACAGGAATTTTACTGTTGTCAGGGAGGTATTTATCCGGTGGCCGTGCACGCGACGTCAGTTAGGAATTGCGTACCCTAGGATTGTGCACACACATAGAACTTTGGTAATATTGCACCTGGCCAACGGGTACGCAGTATTCAAATCTAAATGACCGTGCACGGTGACCGTGTTCGTAACTTGCATTCTCCCGGCTCTGCAAACGGCGACCGGTCAAATAGTTCTGGCCTTAAAAAAAAAAAAAACTAAAAAAAAAACCTGGCAGGTCTGTCACATTGACTTACACCTGTAGAATGTATGTACTGTTACTGTGCTGATAAAATGTGAATATGATTTATGGAATGATGATTATGTAAGTTTAAGCAGTGACCAATCAATATTATATAGTGTAATGTCATTTTCATTATCATTTTTAAAAATAGCAAAATTGGAAAAACGCAATCATCATTAGCTTCATCAAATTTTGAACAATTATAACTGGGATCAATGACAGTAATTACTGTCACTGTCTGCCATAGTCCAATGGGCATAAAGGGTATTACAATATTTGAATATTATTAAAAACAACATGGGTTAACAGTAAATTGATGCGTGCAAATGATAACACCTGATAACATTGTAATATTTTGTGTCTCCTCTTGTCCTTTCCTTCCTCTCTTTTGTAACTTTTTTTTTTCTTCCTTTCCTTCCTCTTGTAGTGAAAGCAAAACAGTAAAGCAAGGGTCAGAGGAAAATTTAAGAAGGAGAAACAAAATAAGGTAAGCAAGCAAAAAAAAAAGAAGAAAATTACGCCAAATATCCATTAATCAATAATTTCGGCTTATCTGGAAATTATATTTCGGGACACTAAGATGAGGAGTATCACTTGCGTTGTAAGGGAGCGTCAGCTTCGATATTTTGGCCATGTGGCACATTTCTGTGTGCATGATCCAGCACATAGGTGCCTGAGTGTTGAGGACCCCAACGGCTGGAGAAAGCCGAGGGGACGCCCACGGCAGATAGATGCTTATTTTAGAGATGTGGGGAGGGACCGGTTGTCTGCCCGGGTGGTTGTCATCCAGGACCCAGGGCGGTTCCGCGGCGTGGTGGATACGGTGAAGTGCGGCATCACCGCGTGCTCCAAGACTCGACTTATCCGCAGCACCCTCATCAGGTCTGCAGCGATTTCAGTTTTCGGTGAGTACCACCGGGTGTGAAAAAACACTGATATTAAATTCAGTGTTTTCTGGCGCCGCGGTGGCGCAGCAGTCTAAGCATCAAGCTTTTAGCTTGGCGCAGCTGCCCCCGAGGACCGGGGGGGTTTCGGTTCCCGGTCTTGCCAGAGCCGAGTATGGCCGGCGCAATGGGAGCGGTTCTTGATTTAAGTAAATGGACTGCGTTTCTATCGAGCTTTTCCATCTGAAACAGACGCTCAAAGCGCTTTACAGCGATGCCTCCCATTTACACACACACCCGAACTCCGATGTCAGCATGCTGCCATGCAAGGCGCTCAACTGCACATCAGGAACAATTTAGGGATTAAGGACCTTGTCCAAGGGCCCTTAGTGATTTTTCCGGGGGGGATTTGAACCGAGGATCCTCTGGTCTCAAACCCCCTGCTTTAAACTTGAGACCATCACACTCCCAGTATTTCAGACTGATGTTTTCCACACTTACTCTATGATGCTGAATGTTGTTTATAAGCAAAAATTTGTTGAGACTCTTATTATAGTTTGGATGAATAAAGTGTTGGAACCATGCGATTGTTCTATATGGATATTTTTTTCAAGCAGTCGCTCGTCCAGGTTTTCTGAGTAACAAAGTACAAGCAGTGAATGTATGTCATCATTTCAAAACTTTTTTTTTTTTTGTATGATTAAACTCGTTTTATTTCTGGATATTGTAATGATATTTGAATAATTACTTTAATATTATTAAAAAATGTCAATTTTTTTTTTTAAAGTTAAAGCTTGTTACTGAAGAATCTATGATCACAGTTTATTCTTGAAAATGGCGCGTGTCCGTCTACGTTCCATCATTAGGATGCGGCATCACTGACTGGTTGGCATCTCTGGTGAAGGCGCAGCTTTTTTCTCCGCCCACACTTCAAACAGCACGGTGGCTCAGTGGTTAGCACTCTTGCCTCACAGCAAGAAGGTCTGGGGTTCGATTCCCACCATGCCCAGTTCCTTTCTGTGCGGAGTTTGCATGTTCTCCCCGTGTCTGCGTGGGTTTTCTCCGGGCTCTCCGGTTTCCTCCCACCATCAATACATGCACATTAGGGTCTGCTTCTTTCTCTGCCATTGACCACGGTAGAGTCTCTACATCTGGAGTTGGTCCCCGGGTACCGGAAAAAATGGCTGCCCGCTGCTCCTAGTGGTTGGATTGTGTCTAACTGTAATTAGGATGGGTTAAATGCAGAGGACAAATTTCATTGTATGTATGTACAATGACAATAAAGATTCTTAAAAAAAACACACACACACACTTTATTACTTTAAAAAACCAAGTCACCACGACAATAAATCTGTATTTCACACTATTATGTAAACTTATCAATGAATCTATGGTTCATATGCATGCCGCACCATGGGGGATCCATCCAGATAACGGATGAACTATGATCTGTTCCACCACTAACAAGAAGTGAATATACAAATGAACAAAGCAGAACACTGGAGCTCTACTTCTGACAACACTGCGGTACGTCATCATGTTAACCCCCACCAGTGGGGTTCAAGCAGACCGCAGGTGTATATTTTTTTGATATATTTTCTGAACAGTTATATTTATTCAGCTGAGATGTTATGTAGTTGTCACCTATACAGTTGCCTTCGAGTTCACTTATTTTGATCCAGTTTGATTAAATGCTGTGGGCCCCATAATGATTTTTCTTATGAGCTCCGCTTGGACCCCAATTTGATATAATGGTATCTGGTCGGACTCCGTAGCAAAATTTTGAGCTTTGTGTCAATTTTTCATAACTACTGAACTGTCAGAGCAGTTTTTATTCAAGATATTTGCATCAGAGTAAATGCAGGGAGTCGGGGCAGGTTTTGAATTTTTGTATTGAAAAGTTGTTTGAAAAAGAGAAAAAAAAAGTTTATCTGGTGATAATCCTATCTAGTTAGTTACAGATATCTGGTATAAAGACTAGCATAAATAAAATCTTGATAACAGCACTAAACAAGAAGTTCTGGTGAGGTCCGCTTGGACCCCAGGTGTACAGATTAGTAAGTTTCACGATGTGTACTGATGAGGGTTAATGGGTTTGCACAGGTTGGTCGCATCTTATTGCTATTTCATATATCGCTGACGGTACAAGTGCAGTTGCTAGAAAGAGTTACTACCTAAATGCAATTAAGATTAAAAAAAAAAAAAAGCATGTACAACACTTGACTGAGCCTAGATCTAACTTGTATTTATCTGTCTCACAGTTGTCCTTTGGCAGATCTGAGTGACATCAATCACCAGGAGCCTTAACTTGGTCCTGAGGCAGTGAAAACTTAATTCAGCCACTCTTGGTTGAAGTGGAGGAGAAGCAACCATCGCGTCTGCCTCACAATGTGTGAAGTAACAATGGAAGTGGATGATGAAATGGCAAAACCAGGAACCTCCCTAGAATCATACCCAGAACCGGTATTGATTATATTGTCCCCACCACCGCCTTTCTTACCTTTCTCTGGTGAGATGACCATGTCATGGAATAAATGGCTCGAATCTTTTGAACACTACCTTGGAGCCCTCGGTGAAAACAACCTGCCGGATTCGAGTAAGTGCGTGCTGTTACAAAACTGCCTCGGTCAAGAGGGTCAGAATGTCTACTCAACGCTTATACCAGGTGACACCACGTATGCAGCAGCCGTCTCGCAACTGACAGTTTATTTCAACTCTCAGATGCACCTGCTCAAATTCCAGAAGAGATCTCAGAGGCCCGGGGAGACGGTGGAGCATTTTGTCTCCGTGTTGGAAGAACTGTCGAAGCCTTGCAACTATGGAGACTTAAAAGACAAACTTATCCTCAATCATCTGATCGAGAAAACAAACTGCAAACAACTCAGGGAGAGGTTGTTGTTAGAAAAGGAAACTCTGACCTTGGTGAAGGCGTTGGTTATTGGCAGAGAGATGGAAACGCATTTTAAAAGTGAACCCGAATTGGTTGCTATTAACGAGGTATGTGTGGACTTTGGAGACAGTTTAGACCTGCCTGTTCCGAGAGTAGCGAAAAGAGGACGCCCTCGTCGTGGGGAGAGTGGTGCAATGCAAAAACACTTGACCGGAACCCAAGTTACCGGCAAAAAGATGAGATCTGCTTTAAATGAGTCTGACATGTTTGATATCCATGAAGTAAGCGTGGAGATTGGAGACTGTTTAGACTCCCCGGTTCCGAGAGCGGCAAAAAGAGGAAGGCCTCGGCGTGGTGAACGTGGTGCAAAACAAAAACGTTTGCCTAGAGCCCAAGTTGTTGGTAAAAAGATGAGATATGATTTAAATGAATCCGAAATGTTTGGTACTCATGAAGTAAGTGTGGAGATCGGAGACAGTTTGGAGCCTCTGGTCCCAAGAGCGGCAAAGAGAGGAAGGCCTCGGCGCGGGGAAAGTAGGGCCACACAAAAACGCTCGACTGGAACCAAAGTTGTTGGTAAAAAGATGAAATCTGCTTTAAATGGATCTGAGATGTCTGATGCTCGTGAATTAAATGTAGAGAATGGAGAAAGATTGGACACTCCGGTTCCAAGAGTGGCCAAAAAAAGAGGAAGGCCTCGGCGTGGAGAGAGTAGTCCAAAGCAAATCAGCTTGGCTCGAAGCAGAGTTATTGATGAAGAGATCGAATCAGGATTGCTTGATACTCATGAAGTCAGTGTGAAGATGGGAGGTAATTTAGGCCCGAGTGTTCCAAGAGCGGCGAAAAGAGGAAGGCCTCGGCGTGGCGAAAGTAGGGCAGACAGACGACAACTCTTGACTCGAACCGGAGTTATTGATAAAAACATGGAATCTGCTTTAAATCAGACTGAATTGCTTGACTTTCACGGAGAACGTTTGGAATTGGGGGGCAATTTAAACGCAGCCGTTCCGAGAGTGGCAAAAAGAGGAAGGCCTCGGCGGGAGGACCGCGATATAAAACAAGAAGCGCGCTCATCTAGATTCCCATTAAGCGCATCTAGACACGGTGATGATTACTATTACAGTAATGACAAACTCTATTATAGTGACGATCATACTTCTAACAGCAGTGATGAGAGCAGCCTGGAGCGTAGTAACGCTGACGATGAAGGAAACGGTGATTTGGCAACTACATCTTTAAAGATGAAAGAAGAGAACGTGCATAGTGATGATGACGATAAACAGCATTTAGTGTCCAAAACAAAATACAAGGGTCCTTTTTGTCCCATTTGTACTAATAAGCGCTTCAGAGATAAAAATAAACTTGCCAGACACATGAGGATGCATACAAAGGAGAAACCGTTCATGTGCCCAGTCTGCGCTGCCTGTTTCAGTCAGTCCTACCACATGACCAGACACCTGAGGAACCAGCACGGTGCCGACCAGTATGTCTGTTCTAAATGTGGGGAAAGTTTTGAAAGCCATCCACAGTTGCAGTTTCATAAGCAAATCCATATCCAGCAAGTTCTGCCGTGTTCAGTCTGTGGTGAAAAATTCCACGACAACGACATATTTGTAAGCCATTTTAAGTCGCACAACAGAGAGCAGACTGGACCAGACCAGAGTGAAGCACAGAGTTCGCACCAGGGCGATGGCGAAGCAGTCCAAGAAAAAGATCCGTCAAGTAATGTGGACAAAAATCACGCCGACGGTTGCAGTAATGGTGTCGAAGATGCACAGGCCAATGCGGACTCTGGTAAAGATGATACCCGTGACAAAGATTCTGAAGCGAGTGTTGAAGATAAGAACGGTGATGACGGTGTTAAAAAGAAGCTAGCCTCAAACGCCAAATTGAAAGGAAATTTCTGCCCCATCTGTGTTGGCAGACACTTCAGGGGGCCGAACAAGCTCGCGAGGCACATGAGGATGCACACAAAGGAGAAACCATTCACCTGCCCAGTTTGTGCTGCAAACTTTAGCCAGTCCTACCACATGAACAGACACTTGAGGAACCAACACGGCATGGCTGAGTATATCTGTTCCAAATGTGGTCAAAGCTTTGGCACCTGGCTGGATTTGAAAGTGCACAAGAAGATACATGGAGCAAAGGGTCTGTCGTGCCCTACCTGTGACAAAGAGTTTAAGGAGAAGAGTGAGTTAGACCGCCATATCGCGTCCCACTTTAAGGCCAATCCTCCGTGCCTCGTCTGCAGCGACTGCGGCAAAAAATTTGGCCGAATGTACCACTTGAAAAGGCACATGATAACCCACTCTAAATCATCGGGTGACGCGTCTTTTAAGTGCCCTCATTGTGCAAAGAACTTTGCCGTTTCAGAAGACCTCACCAAACACCTGGAGATTCATGAAAAGGTCAACAATGGGATTTGTCCAAAGTGTGGCCAAACCTTTAGCTCCACAGAAGAACTGCAAACGCACATGGAGAGTCATGAAAAGTCTTACCCCTGCCCCACCTGTGGCAAGTTGTTTAAGGTGGAGTATGCACTGAAGAAACACGAGCAAGTGCACAAAGAGGGCCTGTTTTACTGTTCGTTGTGCCACAAACAATTCGCAAAGCTTTCGCACTACAAAAGACACATGAAGGCCCACGAGAGGCGGGAATCCCGATGTCCACACTGTGACAGTGTCTTTCTCAAATTAACAGCTTTTAAGTATCATTTGCGGACTCACACTGAAGAGAGGCCACACCAGTGCCCGTGTTGTATTGAAAGCTTTGAGAAGGAGGAAGATCTGGGCCAGCACTGCCTGAAACACAGGAAGTTTAAGAAGGAGAGGCCTTACTCTTGCACTCGGTGCGATAATGCCTTTGCCACGCTCATGGAATTGACGGACCACATGAGCTCGCATGAGGGAGAGCCACCAATGGACTGCCCCATCTGTGCCAGGAGCTTTCTGAACAAAAGCAAGCTGGAGAAGCACTTGAGCATCCACACAGGGGAAAGGCCTCATCTCTGTTCCATCTGCGGCAATGGTTTCTCCTGCGCCGCCAGCCTGAAGATACACGCACGCGTCCACACCGGAGAGAAACCTTTCCAGTGTTCGGAGTGCAGTAAGAGCTTCAGGACGCCCAGCGGGCTGCGGCTGCACAGCAGGCAGCACATGGCGGTGCAGCCCAGATTCCAGTGTCCTGAGTGCGGGAGGAGCTACGGTCGCATGACAGAGCTGAGGATGCACCAGCGGTATCACACCGGGGACAAACCGTACTCGTGCACCTGCTGTAACAAGAGCTTCATCAGCAAGGACAAGCTCAACGTCCACATGAGGAAACACACAGGGGAGAGGCCATATTCCTGCCCCCACTGTGGACAGTCATTTACCCAAACTGGAGACAGGAACAGACACATCACCAAATACCACTAGATTTTTGTAGTCACAGAACTACGTTGAAGCCTTTTACGTTGGTTTTAAAGGACTGTTTCTTATTTGATTTGCCAGATTTATTACTTGTAATAATTGAGTACAGAGCCGTTCGCACTGGCATTTTGGAAGCCAATTTTAATTCATCTCAGTGTAATTTTCCACCTTTGGTAAATTCCCTTGGACTCATTCAAGGATGCAAACTCTTGCTGTCAATAATCCATAGATATTTTGTGTTAAGTTCAACATTATTGAACTTGGCCACACAAATTTAAAGCGGCTTTAAGCTGTCTTGACACTGATGAGCTTTAAGATGATAGAAATTACGTGTGAAATTATTTCAATCGAGTTTTGTGAAATTCTGCTCCAGTAAAATACAAAATATTCCAAAAACAAACTAAATGCAGTTGGTTGTTCAACAAGACGGCATAGTACAAACAAATTCCCTTCAAGTAATTTAAATAATAATTCATGTAGCCCTGGGACCTTTCTGGGTGGTCGGAGTGCAGCGGATGCGGTGACGCGCGGCACCAGCGCACGCTCCTAGACTTGACCTGACCAAACAACATTACCAGCCTAGCCTAGTCGCTGCAATGATTTACCCAAGTTTGGTTAGGTTGCATGGAGCTAGCTCAAACATCGGCTTATATAATATATGCTTATATGCATTTGAATTATTCCTAAACCCTTGGATTTGTGAAAGTATTTTGAGCATGATATTCTGCTCCACAGTGACAGTGACCCGCAGCAGGGCACCCAATAAACCAGTGTTATCGAGCTTCAGTCCCATTTTGCTCGACGGCATATAAAATTCACTTTTTACTAGAAAGTAAGAAACAAAAACTACAACTACTACAAAATAAAGGTGCGGTATTGTTTCCTTTTACTTTTAAAGCAGGTAAATTGAGAAAGTGGATCCTTGCTCATAGAAAATTAGGAAATTTAAAACAAAAGCGCGGCCTTAAAAAAATCACCATTGGGTTGAATAAATATATATTTTGATGCCGTCTCAAGAAAAACTGAAATTGTAGGTTTCACAAAGCACATTAAGTCAGTGTGACTCTGTTGTAAATGATGCATTATACAGCGGTTTTGTTTATTCTGCTCTCTATGTATTTGAAAAGTTACAGATAGAATTTTTCTTTGTCCGACTCTTCTATAAGTCACTTTCATTTAATGATTGATTGACTGCTGTTTATGAAAATGAAAACATAAATAACCGTTATCAATATAGTTTTAGAATGATCACTTTTTTTTAATGCTAATCTGATTTGTGCTTTAAAGGGCAAAACGGATATTCAGGACTGTAAATTGGCAGCAATCTCTTTAAAGGAAAAAGTGATTGATTTTATTTTTTAGTAATCATTTATTTCATATGTTTAACAGCTCGTGAACCGATTGGTTTTTTTGGCACCCAAATCGTTACAGAGCAATATTGTGGGAAACTTGTTTATATCTAACTTTTATTGTTAAACTTGGTTGGGGTTTAATGTTAAACGTCTTCAAAATCAATTCAATTTATTTATACAGTGCCAAATCATAACATAAATCACTTCCAGGCGCTATACACAAGTAAAGCCTAGACCTTACCCAACGCATGAGCAGGCGCATTGGCGACAGTTGTGAGGAAATGCTCCCTCAGCATTTTTTTAGTTATAGGAAGAAACCTCAAGCAGACCAGACTCAGTGGGGTGACAATTGGGGGTACAGCAGTCTGACGTAATGCGCCAGTTATCACCATGGAGACCCATCATATTGGGTACAACAAAACCACACGGACATGCGGGGATCCGTCGTGGTCAATCTAACAAGATGAAACGGACATGTTGCAGCTGAACACCCGTGCATAGTCCAGTGTTCACAATGGCGACGACAATGAGGTATAGATTCGAGTCCCAGTGAAAATGGGCTGCATTAGTAAGTCTGTGATTGATGCCAGATGAGACATTGCTCACCCCAACCCAAATGTACCTCCAACCCCTCCCCAAGGTGCCCCATCATCCAGCAATGCGAGTTCTAGAGTTCAAAAGTTCCAGTGTAGACTGCATGCGTATCGATGCAAGTACACACCCGTTCGTCCGCGGGAACCGTGAGTTCATCCCAGACCTGTTTGAAATCCTCAGTTTGTTCAATGCTGACACTCATTAGAGTGCCCAATTAAGGTCCCGAGCGCCCTGCTAAGTCGCACCACAGCAGTTGAAACTCGCATATATCAGTAGATGTGTCTGAATTTAATTAGTCCCATAATCCTTTTATTGTGTGTTCATCTTTCCCAAGCCAGTCCACCTGAGGTTATTCCTAGTCGAGGCTTGGCGTTTCCATTTGCAGGTCGGTGAGCTGACACAGTGGGAAAGTAGCTCATCCAAGGGCACAGACAGGCAAAAACTGAGTAGTCATGCTTGCCTTCGGTTAGCAGACCAACTCCTTAATCAGTGTCTGTGTGCTGCTTCTCTGTGCTATAAGCGAGATGTACAACTGAAACGGCTTGTTTTAGACTTCTGTCATATGTCGACATGTAGTGGAAGTCCGTATCTGAACTGGCTTCTTGCTCAGAGGCCCAAATTGTCTCTGGGAGAAAGACTGAAAGACTTGTTCCACCAGTGAACCTAGTCAACAGTTCGGGGTGGAACTGTTGTCACCAAAGCCCAACATCACCAATGGGCAAAATGTTAATAGAAATAATTGCATGTTGACACATAAGGTTATTATTTTTTTTATAAAGATAAAGTCACTTTGACCTGCCGGTCAGTTCACTTATTTCCAAAACAGAAGGTTCCTGGTTCAAGACCACCCGTGCTCATTCTCCAAGTAATGTGGAGTTGCGTCAGGAGGGGCATGCGGTGTAAAACTTGTGCCAAATCGACATGCAGATCCATATTGGGTCCGCTGTGGTAACCCCCGAGTGAAAAGGGAGAAGCCGAAAGAACTTACTTGTGCAACACGTTGACCTGCCAGTAAAGTCGATGGAGGCGGGCCGGTCTGTTAATTCACCGGTCGTCATCGTTGAGCGAGTGGCTTATAAAGTTTCCCCACACTGGCACCAATATTTAAAAAATAGTTTAAGGTGATTTTTTTTTAATCTGCCTTTGCCAACACCTCAGTGATTATAACATACAACTCACTTTTCCTTGTTGTGCCTTCAGACTTTTCCTGAAATTCGAAGTCCAGAATCAAAGAAAACTGTTTCTTCAGAAGACTTCTGGACAAATTTCAACTTTTGCATTGTTTTTGTTCTAGTAAGGATTTTTTTTTTTTTAAATTTCCTACAAGATGAGGAATTAAGATACAAGCCCACAATGTTTGGACGCCTGTGTTAGAATCAGGGTTTGATCCTCCAGTCCTGCTGCTCTCTGGTTCCTGAGGAGATTGAACCTTTTGGGTTCTGCACCAGTTTATTTTGGTTAGAAGTGTCTGTTGGGTTCCTGAACCAGAATGCCTAAAATAGGTCGCCTCTCCAAAGGTAGAGAGGGTGTGGCCTGCAGATATTTAAACAACGGACAATGTTTTGTGTACAAACTTAAATGTTTTTTTTCCTTTCTCTCTCTACCTGTTGACCTGCTTCCCTAAAGGGATAAATAATATGTCCCCTTTCCTTTAATTTTGCTAGAGCAGCCCAGCTTGCTGCCCATTGCCAAATGTTCCCATTTTTCCTTATGAATACTCTTAATTACACGTCTGTGGTAAATGTGTTAATTGGACATCATGCTTTGAGCTAGTCTTACGATCAAACATATTCTAATGGAACAGATTTGGGTCTCTTTCCAGCCCCAGACCACATTGCGTTCATGCACCGTGCACACCCGACAATTTTTGCCAAAAATGTTGGAATAATGATCAAAAACATTGTTGCAGTGTCGAAGCTTGTGATCAATACTGTACTAAGGCTTTGTTCAGATCACCACAAGTTTCCTCGGAAACGCATTCGTTATGGTTTAATCCTGCTAACAGACAATCGCGTAAACGGGCAAAAGCTACCTCGTCAGCGGAGGTAATGAGCTAAAACGTGCACACTGGAAGTAGTAAAGCGTTCACAGATTTCTTTCCAACACTTTCTGCGATGCCGTTTGCTGCATCCTGCTGGTTTTACACCTGATCACCGTCACTCATCAACACAAAAGCTCGGCACGAGCTGCTGGTTAATCCCTGATGCATAAAACGCTTTATCGCCGAAGGACCGCGTCGGTCACAGATCCTCGCTGTGCCGAGCGCCGTGTGTGGTGTTGTTTGTCATTTATTCGCCGTTTCACATTCTGACCAAACTATATACTCATCAAAGGCTGTTGTCATGTGACATCTTCCAATGGAGTCATTGTGATATGATCTCATTGTTCCTGTTGTTATGGAAACAAGCATCAATTTCAAACTGCTTGCTTTTATTACAATTTAAGTTCACGAAATAATGTAATCAAGTTTTATATTTTTACGACACATGAAGTTAGGCGTCTTGCAAAGCATAAACTTTGAACACAGGTCATTGCTTTGAACTATATAATGTATATATTTGCCATTAGCGTCAGTATTGTAATATTATCGATACTGTGATACTGATTTCAAACACGTTGCTGCTGTCAGCGCTCAGATAACATCGGGACGTGACTATAACTGTCCCCCAAGTCATTGCAACGTTTTCATTTTTCTTTTTCTATGTTCAGCATATTCTGTTATGCTATTTCGTTTTTATATTTTGTCAATGGGATTGTTTCATTTACGCAACACTGTAAAGAATCATTTTGTAGCTGTGTTTAGACGAGTGCTATAATAAAACTTATTCCTTCAGCAGTGGTAGGTTGACTTTGGGTAGCAGATAATCTGTTTGGATTCGGACCAGTTTTAATACGTGAATATCGGCGATATGTTGGAGCTAATCATGATTATTCACCTTCGGTCAAGTAATGGTGATTAAAATAAATTTAAAGTTTTTTTTTTTTTTTTTTTTCTTTCTTTTAAATCCTTCACATTTTCCTGCAACATTATTGCAGTGATGTGATAAAAGAATGTTTACAATGCATGAAGTCGTCTAACATTACAGCCTCAAAAACTGACCATGCACAAAGGAGAACGGTGAGGGAAGCCACCAAGTGACTCCTGACAATTCTGAAGCGTTCACAAGCATCAGTGGCTGTGATTGGAGAGACTGCACATTAGAACTTGTCTTGTTGCTTCACCAGTCACAGCACCATTAGTGCATGAACACGTAATGTTTTTAAGAGAGGAAAAAAAAAAAAAGAAGCCTGTATGCCATTTGGCCATGCGTCTATGACTGTTGAAGTAACGTGCACATACAAGGCTGTCTCCAATCACAGCCATGCAGAGTTGTGACTGCTGAGCATTGACGGCATCCCTCACTAGTCGCTCAGTTTTTGAATATGGCCTGCCCTAGGCTGCTTTATCATGCCGTTGTGCTCTTTCCATTTCTTAATGATTTATTTTGCTTTACGGGATGTGCAACACTTCAGATCAATTCTAGACCTTTTATCTGCTGACTTTTTCTGTGAAATAATGTATAAAGTCTGGCTCCGTCCGGTGACATTTGGTCACGTTGAAACGAAGGACTGCACACAAATCAAAGTCCATTTATCCAGTTTGGACGTACAAAGCCTCAAAGCTGCCGATCTAAAACAAGCAGCATTCGTGCACGTACAGACTGACTGCAGGCTTTAAATGTTAAAGTGATCATTCGGTAAGGATGCACACTCCTGAACCGTGCAGCGCGTGGCAGACAATTGGTGATGTAATGAGGCCCCATGACACAGGCTCTGGAACAATGTTCCAAAACAGGTGCGTCAAAGTTGAGCAGCATCTTATCGGTTAATTGTCAACATGTGCTCTTAATTCGGCGATTTACATCGTAGTGTTTATCGTTTTTAAGCTATTGCTATTCCCAGTGCAGGGAATATCACCTCATGTACATTGTCTGTTTTTAACTGTTATATTCATTTAAAAAAATATTTAATATACAGTACTGTGCAAAAGTTTTAGGCACCCCTTAAAAAAAATTTTTTTTAAACAAACAAATGGTGCCAGGTTAGGGTTAGAACTTGTCATCAACATGTGAAATCCCACCCCTACAAAAAAAATGCAACATAAATAAAATGAGATTACGTTTTCTTTTTCATTAAAGTAACCAAACAATTACTAATTTACAAACCTAATTTTAAAAAGAAGCAAAAATACAAAGACAGTTGCTGATGATCGATCAATCAATAAAAATAAAAAAATTTTTAAACCTGATTTAACACAACCTGATTTTCTTATACATTTGAAGAGACGCCCTTCAAATTGTCATTTTATCACCAAAAAAATATTTTTAAAGGTGAGATGTAGTCAGACATTTTACATATTCATAAATATGAGCTATTTACCAGCTTCTCTTTGTTTAGAGGAAATTTTTAGACACATTTAATATGTCTAAAACCTTTGCACAGTACTGTGTATTTTGTCGCTGTCCCAATATTTTTGGACTCGTTGGGTTGTCACGAAAATGGGAGTCGTTCATCCGCTCCCCTAGGTGGCAGCACTCACCTTTACATCGTTTTTGTAGGTGTTTATTGTTTTTGCTCATGGATATGGGCTGGTTTTTGCTTTTCTTTTCTGTTTGGGGTAATATTTGCTTTATTTTTTGGCGTGCCGCTTTAACACCGAATTAAGTAGTTAACTAAATTATGTTAATGTGACTTATCAAACTATGCGGCGTGTTTGAGGAGGTAATGTTAATGCTAAAGTTCGTTAACGTTAGCTCGCCTAGCTGTTAGCTTTGTTAGCTTGTGAACAAACGTTGCTTAACGAACCATTAAAACTTCTAAAGTTGTAGCTTTGACAATCATGTAACACATTTGTACAATCTAGCAAAATTGTCGTTTCAAATAGACTATTACATGAAAATATTTTCTGTATGAAGCACTTTTTTGGCAGTTATGTAAATTCAGGCTCTGCTACTTGAAGTAACATTTATTTGATTTGTCAGTCTTTATGACTGCTTTAGGATTTACTCCTGCCAACGAGCAGGATGTTTTCAGGATTGAAACTATTGCACAATCCAGATCTGAAACGAAGACCATACTTAGTGGGGAAGAGGCTCGACAGTTTTACGAAAATTTAACTAAAGATGACACTCAACCAGATACATCACAGGGCGCAAATAAGTCAACAAATGCTAATGGGCAGAAGAAGAAGAACACAAAGTCCAGTGGAAGAGTCGGGAGGCGAGTCGGTGCTGAAGAAACTCATCAAGGTCGGGCAGAGGACTTGGTGCAAAGAGGGTTTCAAAGTGAAGCCGTCCACAGGAGAGAGGACACAACAAGACAGTCGACCTTCTCTGAAAGGTCTGTGGAGCTCCAGGGTCTCCGGTTGCTACGCTGTGCCCATGAGGGGGACATCTCGGGCGTCAAAGACCTGCTCTCAAAGGGCGTCGACATCAACTTTCAGGTACATTACTGTTCAGTGTGCATGCAAGGAAATGACGGATGACGTCACACGCTTAAACGTTTCAAACCGTGCGTTCTCCCCTCCAGGATAACTTCTTCTGGACGGCTGTGATGTGTGCAAGCTGGTCGGGCCAGAGAGCTGCGGTGAGGCTGCTGATACAGCGAGGCGCTGCCTGGGTCGGCGTCGTCGACACACAGGGTCGGGATGCCAAGGACCTGGCACTGGCAGGTATACCCGTGCACACGTCATGAGCAACTTGTAACTTTTCTGCTTTTGCAGTCTTACTGCATTTAGTTTGTGTTTTTACTCAGTGGGCCACAATGGAGTGTTGGAGGAGTTCGAGAATTATGGGAGAAGTGCAAAGAAACAAAGTTACAAAAGGTTAGTAAAGTCATAACTCTGCGGTTGAAAGAAAGTGAACTAAAGTTTAATCTGTGCAATAGATGATCAGCAGTTTGGTCCTTGACTGAAACATCAATATGAACCCGATTGAATGCACCGGCACCACTCTTTGAGTTGTCATTGGGTTTTATGTAACAGTTACAATAGCAGCTAATTTAGGAAGTATCAAACTTGCAAAACCATCGGATAAAATCTGTTTCTTAATACTTTTAAGGTGAGATCATGGTGTTGCACAGTTAGGCTTCCTTTGATACGGTCTTTTGATAGTTGAGAATATGTCAGGGAGTTTGACAGCCAACAAGCAGGATTAGTCTGTAACACTGGTCCAACAGGCCAGTATGGACCAGTACAGTTAATAGTTGTTAAAGCTGATGTTGTCCACACCTGTCACAATAAGCCTTTTTTGTTGGACAATATATTGTCCCAGAAAGAATTTCAATAAATGATGTTATTTTAGATGATTTTATGCAACTGATCATGCAAGGACAATCTTTCAAAGAGTAATGAAGTTCCAGTTCTTTAGAATATTTGTGCATTGGAATTGGAATGTGGAAAAAATATTAAAGTATCCTAAATAAAATTAAAAAAATAAAATAAAATGTGCTCTCAGGCTCTGTTAACAAAAATTGCACTTGAATAAACAAAGTGAATTTATACGGATGACATACCAGCTCATTCTTGTTAATGCGCTCTTCTCTCTCATTCGGCTTAAACCCAGAATATTCCCACAGCAGCAGAGCTGTAGATTGTGGCTTTGAAGCAAAGTTCATGTAGACTTATTCTTAAAAACTTTCTGGTTGGAACGGTCACTTTGTTTATGTCCGTGTTATGGAGCTGCTGAGCGCCGCTCACAATGAAACTGGCACAGCAGAGGAGATGACAAGCCGTACCAGCATGATCAAAAATCATAACAATATGTCTGCATATATATATGTGTGTGTGTGTGGCCACTCCCCAGCCACTTTATTAGGTACACCTTGCTAGTACCGGGTTTGACCCCCTTTTGCCTTCAGAACTCCCTTAATTCTTCGTGGCATAGATTCAACAGTTGGTCCATATTGACATGACAGGCGTTGCACAGTTGCCACACTGTTACACCACCAGCAGACTGAATTGTTCATACGAGGCAGGATGGATCCATGCTTTCAGGTTGTTTACCCCAAATTCTGACCCGACCATCTGAATGTCGCAGCTGAAATCGAGACTCATCAGACCAGGTGATGTTTTTTCAATCTGTTATTGTCCAATTTTGGTGAGCCTGTGCCAATTGTAGCCTCAGTTTCCTGTTCTTAGCTGACAGGAGTGGCACCCGGTGTGGTCTTCTGCTGCTGGAGCCCATCTGCTTCAAGGTTGGACGTGTTGTGCGTTCAGAGATGGTATTCTGCATAAATTGGTTGTAACGAGTGGTTATTTGAGCTACTGTTGCCT
>OMMV01195413.1:0-10468 GCA_900302635.1 Chatrabus melanurus
CACACACACATACACGTATATATGTACACACACACATACACGTATATATATATACACACACATACACGTATATATATATACACACACATACACGTATATATATATATACACACACACACACATACATATATATATATACACACACACACACATGTATATATATATACACACACACACACATACATATATATATATATATACACACATACATACGTATATATATATATATACACACATACATACGTATATATATATATACACACACACATACGTATATATATATATACACACATACATACGTATATATATATATACACACATACATACGTATATATATATACACACATACATACGTATATATACATATACACACATACGTATATATGTACATATACACACATACGTATATATGTACATATACACACATACGTATATATGTACATATACACACATACGTATATATGTACATATACACACATACGTATATATGTACATATATATATACACACATACGTATATATGTACATATATATATACACACATACGTATATATGTATATATATATATATATATATATATATATATATATATATATATATATACATATATATATACACATACATATGTGTGTGTGTGTGTGTATGTGTGTGTGTGTGTGTGTGTGTGTGCTATAACACTAAAAAATGAATTCAAGCTTATGCTTTGTACCCTTTAGTATAACACAGCTATATCATCACTTTTACAGCAAGTTTTCTTTAGACAAGTCAGGGGATGGGCACATGAACATGGGAAAGCATAAGCTTGAATTAATTCTTTTATTAAGAGATTAAATGTGTAAAAGCCCAACGGTATGCAGACTTTCTCCAGTATCTAGATAACACTTGCCAGTTTATCACTAAACATGCTAACGATTTCCATGATCTAACCTTTCAGTCACCCAGGGAGAATGCAGCACTTAGCGGGATAGTAAACTCAACAAAAATTCCATCTAGATAAAAATTTTTGGCTGTTTTCCAAGTTGTAGGTCAACGATGTCTGCAGTGATAAGTATCACACTATGCTGACGCTGCATAAATACTTGGGACATGCACAGGATTTATGAAGTCCTGCCAGCTTTTATTCCTCCAAGCATGCAGCTTCAGTGTAAACAGCCTGACCCCGGACAAGCTGATTACAAGTGAGGCAGATGGATTCCACTCTGAGGGAGTCATGTTTTCACATTCCACTGTCAGGGGAGAGGTGAAAAATGGACAAGGCAGTCACGTATTCACACACGCTGGATCACACACATCACAAGCACACACTCCCGTAAAGCCAGAGCTCACCTGCGCTCCTCCCGCTACTGTCAGGGTTTGATACATTTTGGGTGTCTGTCTGTGAGAAACACTTCCAGTGAGGGTCAGCCGGGTTTTTGCTGTTAGTGTGCACTTATATGCAAACGTGGGCACCCGTGCACACATAAGTATGGACTTTTATTTGTTGATTTACTTAGTTTTATTGCATCATTTAAAAAAGAGGCTTCTTTTTTTTTTTTTTAAATTGCAAAATTTAAATTCTGGAGTTTAATCTCAAAATGAGAACAACTCCCTACAACATTTGCTATTCCCCCATAACTCAACCAAACCAACTTTTTTTGGTTCCTTAGATGGCCCCAAAACACAATCAGGATGTTCCACAAAATAAAAACTGGCCTCATGCCAGATATTGAAGATGGAGTCCATAATGGCCTTCAACATATGATGATATGTTTTAATTATTTCTATTGTATGTTGCTATGATGGATTTTAAGGGGGATTTTAATGGAAAAAGGTCATTTGGTGACCATTTTGAATTTAAAATTTAATTGTGAATTTAAAAATCATGAATGAAATTATCAAGGCTCAAATGTATTTATTGTGACCTAAAACTTTGTTCTCATGGAATATTTTTGAAAATTAAGCCATTTATAGATCAATGTACAATGGCATATTAGGGCCATTGTAGGTTAAAAAGAAAAGGAAGGGGGTAATAATTTGAGAAAAAAATGTGAATTTGTGAGAAAAAAGTGATAAATTTGTCAAAACAAACTCAAATTTGTGAGAAAACAGTCATACATTTGCCAGAAAAAAAGTCAGAGATTCTCTGAGATTAAAGTTGCAAATTTACAAGAAAAAAAAGGTGATGGTCTTTGCTCACCTACTAAAATAACTGAACTAAGGCCAGCTGGCTATAAAAGTTTCAGTTTAGTGTGATGATGATGCTGATGCTGCTGATGATGATGATGATTGTATTTATTGCAGGCAGGGGTGGTGACCTAGCGGTTAGTGCAACTGCTTTCAGTGCAGAAGGTTCCCGGTTTGAACCCTGCCCATTCTCCATGTAAAGTGGAGTTGCGTCAGGAAGGGCATCTGGTGTAAAATGTGTGCAAAATCTACATGCAGATCCATATGGGATCTGCTGTGGTGACCCCGAGTTTCAATTGGGAGACGCCGAAAGTAGATTATTATTATTATTGCATCAAAAAAGGATGTAATTTGTTTAGGGGTACGCATAATTCAGCACACAAGTGTAAGAGTTCAATATTGGGTCTGTTACAAATTTTAATCAACAAAAGTTTGAATTGCGCAAATTATACCACTTGTAGATTTCCCACCCCACTGCATTCAAACCTACAAATAAATAGTATAATGTATAAATTTTTAGGTTACATTTAATTGACCTTAATCCTTCAGAAATGAAAAGTAGTTAAATATATATTTAGAAATGAATAAAAGTAAAATGTGTGACTACTTTTTACCTTTAAAATGCATAATTTCTTGTTTCTCCTACAACAAAATATTTCTGCAGTTAGTCAGGTTTTTGTAATTTTATTATTGAGTGATCATCTCTGTCTTTAGAACTTTTTAAAAATTTGAAAATGAGGTTTGCAACATATCTGATTAGTTTAATTAATATAATAGACAAATATTCTCAATTTTTTTGAATAGAAATATTTGAACATTTCAAGTCTGATTATCTGTTCACTCAATGATGAAGGAAGAAACCATCAAACACAACATTTTTATTGAAATGTGAGGGTGCCTAACACTTTTGCACAGTACTGAGTACAGCTTTAATAAGGCTTTTCTTCGCCTCATCTTTCTGTGTAAAGCTGACAACTGAACACATTACGGTTTGTGAAATTAGGAGATGGATGTTTTCAGTAACAGTAAAAAGAAGGAAGGATCTATTCTCAGTGATGCCTGCAGAAAAAAAACCAAAATGTCAGAATGTCCTTTGATGTGGGCTGAATGTGAGCAGAGAGATCAGATTTGTCTTCCACAGGTCGGATCTTGCTGCAGCACATCAGAAGGAGATGTAAATCATTGAGACCTTCTGAAAGGTGTGAATCTGTGCACTGGGGATTAAACATGCTGACAAATGAGGATGTGCACACGTGGATTCCTGCAGTTTTGGCAGGCTGCCAATGGGTTGCAACCAAACACATTTCCTGCTGTTTGTGTTCAAAGAAATGGTCACACTGAGCCACGGCCAAAGAAGTTCTCTGGAAACAATGTGGATGCTTGAGTCTTTTGACACAACTGCAAGCTTGTCATTCACCTTTGACACCATTTTGCTGCACAATGCAATGGTCCAAAGCGGTGTTAAAGCATTGAAAAATGGCTTGTTATCACAACTGACATTGCCCGCCGATTAGAACTGCAGGGTTTGTTCCGGTAAAGAGGTTAATGACCAGCAGGCCACAGCGGCGACTGCAGACCAGATGGATGCCTCTACCCCGAAACTGTTGATGTAGTCAACCATGAGTCAACAGTTCCCAGCAGAGAGGGGGGTGGGTGGCAGTATTGGGGGACAGAAGAGAGGAAGTGCAGCGATGTTGATTGAATACATGGGGCTTAAACATGGTCTTGGTTGGGGACAAGCAGGAAGTGGATGTCTGAGTGAGGCAAAAAAAAAAAGTGAGTGGTTTGTACCGACTGATGTGAATACAAACTGCTGTTATGTTGCATGTGAATCTTCTTGCATGTGCACGGCTGTTCATAAATTAAGGTAACTCCTATATTACGGTGGCCCAGAGAGGCCACAATACTTCCAAATTAGGACAACGCTGTCAAATGCAGGAAATACTTGCAAATACAAATAACACCTGCATCAAATCAACAACAGTTGCATCGAAAATTGTCTTGGAAATTGAGAAAATGCTTGTAAACATAGAGAACACAATCAAATATAGCCTACATTTGATAATGTGTCTGCTGCAAATTCAAAAAAATGCATGCAAAAGCACAGACATGTTGCAAATAGCCACAACATGAAGAGCAATTCTCGACACAATGGAAATACCAACACCACAAAAAGATATTTCTGCCTGGAGGACTTATGCTTATGGACCATTCCATTTTTGTCATTACTAGATAAAATACAGGCTTGATATCGATGCAGTGTGCAATATAGCAAGCTTAAGAGGAAAATCATCAACAAAGTTAAATTACTTGGTTCTGCCAGCCATGTATATGCTATAGCCTGTGATGCATTAAGTGCTTTGTCAGTAAAAGTCCTACGGGCATAAACCTTTATTTGTGTTGCACTACTGTATCCTTCCAAATATAATATGGTATTTTTTTCTTGAAAATACATCTGTACATTTGAAAATATTGGGTCATGTTATATTTAGGGTCTACACTTTTAAATGTCATATAAATCCGCAACAGTAGGTGGAGCCAAATACCTGTGAAACAAGTGTGTCTCCCAGGACTGAAGCGATCCACCCCTTGAACTGGCTTACAGTGCTGCATGATGGAGACACACAGAGATCATCCTGAAAAGAAAAGTCGGGTAAGTTAACCATCTGAGGAGGTTATGATGCAAGCAGTAAGCTCATAGTGATGAATGCAGCAGAGTCATCAAGCAACTCTCAAGTACCCATGAAATACAATCGGGCAGAGTGCAGTGTTTGAAGATGGACCCTAAAAGACAATTTTAAAAATGCTAACAGACAGAAAAGCATTCCATGGTCCTAAAAGCAACAGTGTGTCAGTATGTAGTTCAAAAAAGAAATGAGGGGCTGCCCATAAATGTTGCTTTTATGAGCATTATTTTCAAATAAATTCTTTTTTTTTTTTTTTGTAAAAGTGAAGATTTGGCCTTCTGAAAGTATTTTCCAAAAATACTTTCGCCTTACAATCATGATCATCCTATATTCAATGCAACACTTGCATTGTGAGGAAACATCAGCTATGACATTTTGGCCCTGTAGTGCATTTCTCTGTGCACGTAGGTGCCTCAGTGTTGAAGATACCAGTGGCTGCGAAGGACAAGGAATGCCTAGTTTTCACCTTGCTGCTGCAGATAGTTACTTCCCAGAGGTGGGGATGAACCAGTTGTCTGCCCATTAACTTTTGGAGTGGATCAGAATAAAGGGGTAGATCCAGACATTTTTTTAAATCTTTTTTTAACATTGCAAGGTAGGACAGGCTGACTTCCTCACTTATATCAGTTTAATCAATCATTTTGTTGTGTTCACTCCATCAGAAATAAATATTATGTTTGTCTGCTCACAGAATATGTGAAAAAATAGAGTTGCAGGTTTCTAGCGCAATTTGTTACATTCACCCAATATAAGGCCTAGTCCACATGGCTGCATTTTTGTTGGGAGCACCGGCATGAAACAAATACGGCACGTGGCCGTACCTGAAAATATCTGTGTCCACATAAAGCCGTGTTCATTTCTTCTTTGGGATTTGGTGCGCACTGTAGTACAGAGCAAATGGAAAGGGTGCCACGTGTTGCCATCAAGTGGCAGGAGGCTGATACTGGTGCACATGGGGCCTGGGTCCACTCGACAGAAGCAGGGTGTGCACCATGACTTCTATGGTCCGTAGATATGCCAAATGTAGATTATACAGTGCAATATTTATCACTAAACATGCTATTAAAATCGACAACCATGTCAAAACCACTCCGCCATCGCTGACCTGTGGAAATATGTGCTCTTCTTCTGCGCTTCACAAACACGTTCACAGTTACAGGACATGCTGCTGCTTCCTTCTGCTGGCGGTTAGTGTTACTGTACCGTTGCCCAAAAAACACGGTTTCACTGTCCACACACAAAAACAACTCCGCCGTTTTAGTTTTGATCCACTGTGGAGGGCGTTTTCAAACAGTGCCGTTTTGGGGTGGCGAAAACAATGGATTCATGTGGACAGAAGGCCAAAATGGATAGATAATTAGCCGTTTTCCTGTGAAAATGTAGCCGTGTGGACAAGGCCTAACTAAGTAAGGAAGCCAGCTTTCAGATCAGTGTTCCTATTATGCCAAGGGAAGTGCAGCAAGAGGAGATTCCTATATTTTTCTTGTCCCTCAGATTTCTCTTTATGTAACCTGTGGTTAAAATATGTAGTTCAGTCTTGGCAGAGGTATGTGCTCTCAGAGCACTTCTAGTTTGGAAGTGTTGCGGCTTCTCTTTGCCACCGTACCACACTCATTCCTCAGCTTTGGGCATGCGCTATTTCCAGTAGCATCACATACACATTCTGGGCCATGGCATGTTGAGGTAGGGTGGCCACTTCCTATAATCCCTGACTTATACCTCCCCAAACAAGAGGTACCCCTTTTATTGCTGGGTGAGGAGAAGGATGGGCATCACATGCAACTCCAAGCTGGGACGGCAATCTTCTGCACCATCACCATTCACACTGTTCAATTTTAGTCAACATCTGCAATCAGTTATACATACTGTGAATGTCTGTAACACTTATGAGCAAGATGTGAATGCAGTGATATGCTTTCTGTTGCTGTCAGAGAAATGTTTCCAACCGTCAGTGTTGTCAGAAAAGACCTTTTTCCACTTACTGGGCATGTAACCTTAAGTCCGGCCTTTGGTCTGTTGCAGAGTTGTCTGTGCATGAATCATCAGCCCATGCCCAATACGCTCCCTCTCTATTCCAGCTATCTTTTGGATTATTGCTCAACAGTTTAATAGAAAAGTATCACAGGCTTTCTGCCCACTCAAATGGAAGAATGGAACTTATAAACTCAGGAATTCAACTTGCTGGATGATGGGGCATCTTGGGGAGAGATTAGAGGTACATCTAGATAGGGCTGTATTATGGGAAATCTATCTCTGATCTGGCATCAATACAATCATTGATTCACGAACAAAGTCTACTTCACTGGGACTCTAATCTACACCACACTGTTGTTTTTTTCCAAATATCCCATCATTGTAATCACTGGACTATACATGGTTGTTGGGCTGCAACATTTCTGCCATTACATGTTCTGTCAATCTTGTGTTGTGTGTCTTGTTCTGTCTTGTTAGTATAGCCATAGTAGATTTTTACCCCACTGAGTCTGCTCTGTTTGAGTTTTCTTCCTATAATCAAAAAATGCTGAGAGAGCTTTTCCTTAATTACTGTGGGTAAGGTGGGTAAGGTCCCGACTTTACTCATTTATAGTGCTTTGAGGCAATGCATGTTATGATTTTGGACTGTATAAATTAACTGAATTGAACTGACAGATAGGCCCACGCTACTTTTGCCAGCGAAGGAGAGAAGTCGAGGGGCAGTAAACTCCCCTACCTTCATTGTTGTGTGGGATAATGTAACATTCCACCACTCTGCTCTAGTCAGACTGGTTTGCCGCACATCCCAGGATGTTCAGTACTGTTCCTGCCTCCATACCCCCCTTTCCTGGACCCCATAGAGGATTTTTTCTCTGCATGTAGGGTTTATGACCACCATCCCCATGACCAGATGTCCTTACTGAATGCCATGAATGCAGGGTGTGGAGACACTTCTCCTGAAGACTGTCAGGGTTTGGATTAGACATTCCAGGAGATACTTTTCAAGATGCATTGCCAGAGAAGACATAAGATGTGATGTTGTTGAGAACTTGTGGCCAAATGCAGAAGAGAGCGAGGACTAGAACCCTCACAGTATTGTACAGTATAAGTAATTATACTATACATGTTTTTTTGTAATTATTATTGCAGCCCTGGAGTTTCAGGATTTTTTTGTTTCAATTTTTATAATGTACAAGTAAATTAATATTTGCAAAGATATAGAAAAAATAAAGGATATTGAAGTAAAGTGCTGCAGTTCTGATTCATTTTTGTTACATACACTCTAGTACAGTCAATAAAGTGAAAAGGTGTTCTTATTGCATCATGAAACACTTCAACATAAAAGTTCATCATTCATGTAATGCTCATGTTAGTGTTTTTTTTTTTAGGTCAGTGTGTTATGAGTGACAATGTATGCTTTCTGAGTGAGAGTTGTTGCCAGTGTTATGATCGAACGAGCTTATTTTGAGACGTGTATGAAGGGTTTGAGTGAGTTTTGGAGGTGAGATTTACTGTTTGGCCAAGATGCATGTTTTGTAATGCTGACTATATGAAGAGTTTTGGAAAAGTCGCTTCAGTATTGACCGATATTTGTTAGCAATTGAAGAAAAAAAACGGTACTGTTTTCGATCATTTAAACGAACAGACCTCGACCTGGAGCCTGGTGCTATTTCATGAAGCAAGGCTTCATACATCAAAGCAAGGCCTGCATGCAAATCCCAGAAAAAGTGCGCTTAAAAGAGTGATATCTAAGTACCCTATGTTAAAAAAACACCAATTTATTTAGTGCACAGTGCACTTAAACGGTCGATATTTTACATCACACAGTAAGAAGTGATTCTTGCTTTTTGATATAGCAAAGCATTCATTCATTTGCACTTCACAGAACTATAAACTATTGATGGAGGCAAACCAACAGATCAAAATTTACTTCAGCATCTTGGCATGAAATATTTGTGGAAATGCATGAGTCTGTATTCTTTGTGTTGTGCTGTAGTAGGCCGATACAGAAAGTGTTTGGTATTACAATATTTAATCTAAAGAGGTGTCAGTATATTTTTCTCTCTTTTTGAAATGCAACACTACAGTAAACCAGACCAAACTGGAGGATACAGCAAGACATTATGTACGCAGCAACACATTTATATATATATATATGCCACAGTAGTCTTGCTGGGTAACAGCATTTGCTGTAGGTGTGACAGAATGTGTCACTTTTGGATGAAGTGTTTTGTTGGTTGCAGTGCAATTTCCACTCAAGGTTTAACCATTTCCGTACAAAGGGGACATATGTGTCACAAAATTTTTTCCATGTATCCTGTTGGGACATAAGTATCCCAAAAGCCCATGCATTTGGACCTATTCTGTATTATAGGAGCACCTCTTTTATGCTTGGAGAGCACTTTGACCCTAGGGCATTATGGGTAATTGCAAATGGCGGTTGAATATTGACAACTCTTTATAATCGTGGAAGCATAGATATGTACCGTAGATGTCGCCTTGGCTACTGCTGTTCATTGGAACGAATGCGTCAATAGATCCGCCATCTTGGTGCGGAGAAGCCACTCCACTTTAATGCATTAATGTTAATCCAGGCAAAGGTCTAACCAGAATTAAATCGGCATAAATTACCGAATTTTCAAGCGATTTTCTAGTTTGTTGTTTCATTCCAAATGTTACAAATGTCAGACATGTATTTATGATCCAGTCCAGAGTAAAATTAAAGCGATATTAATATAGCATGTTCAAAATGTAATGCCTAGTAGGCCCATTATTCACATTCTTCCATTCTAAATAAACTTAAATGAACTACTTACATTTGTGTACTGCATGCAAAACGGCCACCATGGAGTACTTTTATCCATATTTGAAAATACATGTTAATTCATTTACACATTTGCACTGTATTTGTATGTATATCAGCAATACAATATGATGTAAGGGTCTAAGGCTGACCCAGCATAAGATGGACATATTACAAATCAAAAATAATGACTCAATTTCTTCTGATATTTTTTCTGATATTAAAACATTTCATATTTATTACAGATTACGTAACAGTTACAGAATAAAATACAGTATAGACTACAGGGTACAGAATAAAACACGGCTCCACATGTCCCTGTAAGAACACTACTTTACACTTTCTTAAGGAATACAGTACAGAATAAAACAGTAAGGCATAATAGGCCATGGGACGAGGTCTGAAAAGATGAACTTTAGTTTGACCTCTCACCGAACCAATTTCTGTCAGTTACATCTTAAAGATCACATATATTGTAGTATTAAAACACATTTTTCTGGAAAAACAAGTTGTACATTTTATTATAACACTATAATACATATATAAACTATAATACATTACCATTACCATATACAAACTATAATACATTACCATTTTGCTGGAACACTGAAGTTGTACATTACCATGTACAAACTATAATACATTACCATGTACAAACTATAATACATTACCATATGCAAACTATAATACATTACCATGTACAAACTATAATACATTATCATTACCATATACAAACTATAATACATTACCATATACAAACTATATTACATTACCATATATAAACTATAATACATTACCATTACCATATACAAACTATAATATATTACCATATATAAACTATA
>OMMV01195415.1:0-11036 GCA_900302635.1 Chatrabus melanurus
CTGTTTGAAATAACATCATTCATTCATTTTCCATACCCGCTTACTCTAATTAAGGGTCACGGGGGGTGCTGGAGCCTATTCTAGCAGTCATTGGGCGAGAGGCAGGGTACACCCTGGACAGGCCGCCAGTCCACCGCAGGACAAACACATTCACACACACCAACAGTCAATTTAGAGTCACCAATTCACCTAACCTGCATGCCTTTGGAAGTGGGAGGAAGCCAGAGCACCCGGAGGGAACCCACGCAAGCACGGGGAGAACATGCAAACTCCACACAGAAAGGACCAGGTCAGAAGCGAACCTGAGACCTTCTCGCTGTGAGGCAACAGTGCTAACCACTAAGCCACTGTGCTGCCCAATAACATCATTATTTATTTATTTACCACATTACTATCCTTAAATTGCCCCTGTTCCAACTTGTTTTGGAATGTGTTGCAGGCCTGAAATGCTTCATTGCTTAGTGTTGTTGATGTCAAAATGTCTTTTACTTGAACGTGTTGTGAGAAGGAATGGCAATGCTTTAGTGTCCCAACTTTTTTCGGACTGTGTTTCAGGCCTGAAATGCAGGAATGGATGTATATTCACAAATGAAGTGAAGTTGACCACACAAAACATGAAATATCTTGGGTTCATACTTTCTGCAATGAAAAAGAAGTCAAAGTAAATGTCAGAATCACTGCTTCTTTTTTTTTTTGCATTTGCCATACCGTCCCAACTTTTTCTGATTTGGGGTTGTACAATATTACCATTATATTATTATACAATATAGGATATACAACTATGCTGTAACATAATTATACAAATATACAATATATGTTAACACAATATTATTATTACTATGAAACTGCATTTATATAATGACCTTTAACTCGCAGGATCTGAAAGCTCCATTGTCTGTTACAGCTTAAAAAGATCTGCTCCCAAAATTCAACCAGTAACTACAACATTCATATGTAATTTATGATTCCTCAATATTGGCTCGAGACTCAACAATAAATCAGCAGTTACATACAAGCATACCAAATTTATAATGATGAATGACAGAACAGTCCATTTGGACAATGGCTACGTGAAAGGTCTAAGCTTTATAGACACACCTCATTTGTGTTGGCAGAGTGAGTAGAAATGCCACACTGCTTGGATTTATGTACAGCAAAAATTCTTCAGACATTTCTACTGCCAATCATGCCAAGGAGCCAAAGCAGTACATGTTATGCAACTGGAAACTCTCTTTGCCCTGGAGGATTGAGAACAGAGAAATGCAAAAACACAGCACGACTTCTTCTTTTGCATCTTCTTTCAACCTCAATACCGAGTCAACGTTTGGGGACAGTGTGCCCTAGGTTGTCCAAGATTAGGCCCTTGTTGTCTTGTCCATGGACTGACGCTTTGACACTCAGGGGCAATGAGGGATGAAACCACATATCCTCTGGATAATGGACTGCCTGAACTATAGTCTCCCCATCTGTTTTTAATCATTGAAATTCTTTTAAAAAAGTAAACCAGATCAATCACAGTAGCAAAAAACAAAAACAAAAAACTCAGCAACTTCATTTCAAGTGCATTTATTCATGTAATATTTATAAAAATGAGAGATTCACTTTACTCATTTTGAAGAATAGTTAGTGACTTGAACATACTTTATCTCCACTTTACAAATTGTTTGACATTTAAACATGAGTTTGACATGAGTTTCTCATGTACTATTTAAAACTGTGGCGGCTTGCCATAGTTTCATAATGAGCCCCCCCCCCAAAAAATATACACTTCTCATAATATAAAAGATATCCAACATTGTACTTCTGAAAAGCATCAGCCAACCCCCTATAGCTCGCCCCCCTTACCTTTTTGTGGAAAATGCAATTCTAATGGCTTCTTCAGAGCATGATCACCATTGCTCATTGGGACCGTTTGCAGCATGATACAGACAAAAACCAACACCCCCAAATCCAAACTAGTGGATTGTTCCCTCTGTGTTGGGTGCTGTGTTGGGGCTGTTTAAATGCTTTTGCATTACTCATAGCTTATGGAGTCATGAGGTCACTGGACAGAGGTGTTTGGCGATGCCGGTATCTTTGCAGGAGAACAAAAGTCCAAGTCTTTAGGCTACTGGTGCTACCTGTCTTACTGTATGGTTGTGAAACTTGGACACTAATCAGTGACCTAAGGTGACAACTGGATGTCTTTGGTACTCGGTCTCTTTGGAGGATCCTTGGATACCACTAGAATGACTATCAAACGAGCAGTTACTTACTTAAATGAGGAGTATCACTTACATTGTGAGGGAGCATCAGCTTCAACATTTTGGCCATGTGGAAAGTTTCTGTGTGCATGATCCAGGACATAGGTGCCTGAGTGTCGAGGACCCCAGTGGCTGGAGAAGGCCCAGGGGATACCCACGCTTCACCTGGCTCCAACAGATAGATGGTTATTTTAGAGATGTGGCTATGGACCAGTTGTCTGCCTGGGTGGTTGCCATCTGGGACACGGAGGGGGGGCGGTGTACCATGTTGTTGTGGATGCTCCCAGACTTGACTTGCATTACTCAGCTGTCCATGTAGGTTCAGAATTGCCTCATAGATGTGGTATGCCCCAGCAAATGTCCATTACATGTAGCTGTCTTACAAGTTCATATTGGCAGCAGCTGTCCCCACTGTAACTGCCCACAGCCTACAGAAGAAATACGTCTTCTACAGGTTCAGAGGCCCAATTGTGCTGGAGCTTATTCACGGATACCATAGCGTGAAGCGCATTAGAGTCTATGACTTACCCCAGACAGGATGCCAGTGCATTGCAGGTTACTTCTACAGTCAAAGCTGGGACCCATTTACAGCTGGGTGGACTGGGGTGATGTCCAAGAACACAGACGGGCAACATGACTGGGAATCGAATCCAGATCTACATATTGGCACCCCAACTCCTATTCCATTGAGCTACCTGCTCTGTGCTGTCCACGTCCATATGAAGTAAACCTCACCTTAATCAATTACAGGATGAGTTGTTTCTCAAATTGGAAGCCAATTTGTGGCTTCAGTGTGGTAAACAGTAATGAGATCGTTACATTGGTTTTGGATTGAGCTTATTCAGAAATGAACAAGCACACATTGAAAAGCTACGAAATGCTTAATGTCTCATTTTAACACCCTGAACATTCATCATGGTGTTAACTAAAAATAAGTCATGGATTTTGCTGTGTTAATATTACAGACAAAAAAAAAAAAGATTTCAGTATCTGTGCTTTCCACTCGCCCACACACCATTAGCAAGTTTGCCTTCTTTCTTCAAACGTTTCTTCCCCTGTTTGGGGCCTTTGGAAGGAGTTGAGTTTTTCCCTCAGAGTCTCTCGCACATCAAAGTAGTCAGGTTATACACAGATGGAAGAAAAGAGAGAGGACGGTTGGGGGGGGTTAGGGAGAGAGGAGGCAAGAGAGAAAGAATGTACTGTAGAGTTCATCAGTTGGATGTATTTCTGTTTCCACGTTCCACTCACATGCTGAGGAACAGCACACCGCCTCTTCATTCTACACCATCCTCCCCCGCTGTCACATCACACATGTAAGTGCACAGGCGTGCAAACCAAAAATTTTGCAGCATAAAAAAGAAAGAGGAGTGTGTGGGGACAAACGTAAGAAGAGGGAGATTTTCTTCTTCTATGTCTGAAAAGCAGCATCTCCAACTGTCGTAACTGATTCGACATGAACTCGAAAATCCTGCTAAGAATCAACAAAGTCACATTGTTTGTAGGGGTGTGGATCTCTCCCTTCTAAAACGATACGATACATATCTAGATACATGGCTAGAATATGATTCAGGAACTATGCTTTTTATTATGGAAGGATTTGATGAAGCGATATGATGTAATCCGATACAATTCGTTGTTTATCCGTTTTCCATGATAAATTAGAATAAGCCAAAAAAGGCATTGCTTACCTTCAAATACATATTTCATGAAAAAGCAGGGACCTTCTTCAGTTATTTTCTACTGTGCTGCAGCCATTGTTCACCACTGAGGGCAGCACCGCACACTGTAGCAGAAAGCGCAGCATAGATGCTGCCCAGAAGAAGCAGCCCGGCTGTTGTTAGCACAGCATAACTAGCAAACCCTAACTTTCCTGTTCTGAACCGGTATTACAGTATCAACAAATTGTGAACCAAACATAAAGTTCAAAGGGGTACATTTATCCGTTTTACTGCCTACAACTATCAGATATGTTGATTTTGTTTTTACTTCACACAAAGTTAAACGTTCACGAGAGCCGTGTGCCGATCTTTGAACTTTAGGGGACGGGTCATTATTCTGAAGGCCCATTGGTCCAAAAATTGTGAACTCATTGGCTGCCAATGACGTCTATAGACGTCAATTTAAATACAACCGTTGACTGCCAATAACGTCTATAGACGTCAATTACATTTTTCAACGGGGTGGGTTGGGGAACGATCTGGCGGGGCTTGTCACTAAATATCAGATCACAGATTTCAAAGAAAACTTGGGCGTTTCAGCCTGTATTAAAATTGTATGAAAATGGCTGGCAGCCAATGAGTTAAAAATGGTTATATGCAGTTCAAACTTAGTAAAATGGAGCAAAATAGAGTTACTTTTAAGAGACCCATCCTATAAGTTTAACATTTTACTGAGTTTGAACTGCATATAACCATTTTTAACAATTTTTGGACCAATGGGCCTTCGGAATATCGACTAGTCACCGAACTTCATGAGGGCTTGAAGATGGGGAAGTAGCAGCGAAACAAGTTTAATTCAACTGATTTATAAAGTTAAAATCAAGTCATCGACCAGTTCATAGTACATTTAGCTTGATTCAGGGGTCAGGGGTATCAATGTAGTTGTACCTATTGCTAAAATCGATTTTAAATTCATATCAGTTTATTGTTACACCCCTAATTGTTTACTATTTATCATCTGTCCCTTGTTCTGTTAATCTACTTTTGCCTTCAAATTTCTATCCCCTCTTCTTCACTCTTCATCTTTCTTTGTTCATCACTCTACACAGTTGCACCAACCCACTTCTACCCTCTCTGTCTGGCTTTGCACGCCTGTTTCTTCCACTGTCAACTCATTATCTTTCTCCATCTCCATCACCCGTGAAACTCAAGTTCGGCCCAGTGCACTAATTTACCCTGACAGAGAATTGTGTTGAAAATAATTCCCATTTCTGAGAGGCCTGTTCTGAGCAGGAGTTCAGATAGATGGTGCATGCTGGGAATGGCTGTCAGTGTGGAAATTGTGCAGCCGTAGGGGAAAAACTGCAAAATAATTCCACTATTAACTACTACAACATAGTGTTGGGTCCATCAATGCATTTTGACATTGACACTCAATTGAAAGCAAGTAAGGAATATAAGCTTGATGTGATGCCTTTTCAGGGTTAATTTGAAGGCATTGCTATGGAGCCCGCATTCCATACAGCAGGTCCACTGATGGCTGTGATTGTCGGAGGCACGGCTGTGAACCATTTTCATTCACAGCAACTCTATATCCAGAGTCTTTCTGGTACCAGGTACCAGGACCAGCACCAGCACCAGGCACAAAACCCAAAGTTTGGATCAGATCACTTTTTTTTTTTTTGGGTTATCTCATTTTGCAAATCAGCAAAAAACCAAACAAACAACAAACAAAAAAACAAAACAGAAGGGAGACAAATATAACTTTGTTTTCCATTTATTTAAGAACACTGAAAACTGAAAACAAGGAGCTTCTGCTCATGGTCCTGAGTAGAAACAAGGTGTCCAGTGTCTAAATAACATTTGAAAATAAAATAGAACACCTTCTCGCTCTGTACTGAAATGCCATGCTTAACCTGCTGCACCTCATCTGGTTGCTGCAGCCTGGTTGCCCGAGTCCTCCTGAGCAGGCATACCACTTGGCAAAATTCAGGAAAAGTTGTTGTTTTTTAATTTTTTTATTACCGAGCTTAGTGGTCTCCCAGCTACCATCTGTGCTCAGCTCGGGACAGAACAGCGAAGGCGCAGCAGACACTTCGGCCTCAACTCCTGATACTTTGGAGTAATTCCTTCTGTGCTTGGACCCCGAAGTGCATAGAGCTTGCACCAGGCTGGCTCAAACCGAGTTCAGAGTGACAGAGGCTGTCTGGTTTTCACATGTTCCGTTCACATGAACGCACAACTGATTTTTTCCTGCTCACGTGAACACACATCTGCTTTGATTTCATTGCAACTCTCCATTAAGATTTACGTAATTCTTACTTTAAAAACAAGTCACCGTGACAATAAATCTGTATTTCAAAGTATTATTTAAACTTTAGTCTGGTTCATATGTGTGCCGAACCATGGGGGGTGGTCTGTACGGATCACGGCACTAGACGGGGGAGCGGTGAGTAGAGATGGCATCCACCCTAGCACACTTGGTTCACGATTTTTGACCCCAAACATTCTCCATTCAGTCACCACAACTCATTCTGTATAAATATGTGACCAGATCCACACAGTCTGCAGATAGTGGCTTTATGACTGAGTGGACAGGTTTGGCTAATGTAGTTAAAGTTCAGACTACTGAATGTCCATATGCTGCTATCCAAATCTTTGAACCTGTCGAGGGTGCTATTAATATTGTGTCTGTCTGAGGGCATAGGCCTCCAAGATTCCCTGCGTCCAGACCAAGAAATTACACTCTTTAGTTTAATAGCTCCAACTGATAGTACCAATGATTTTGTGAACTCATTAAGCACCTTATCTTTGTCTTTATCGACATCAGATTGTTGTCCACCAAACCACTGCTGATTCTTGTGGTAGAACATGATTTTGATATGATGGGTTTGTGTGAGACATGGCTGAAGCCAGATGTGCACATGCCATTTAATAAGGCCTCTCCATGTGGCTTTGCTAATCTTTATGTCACCCGAGATGCAAGGCCAGGCAGAGAGGTGGCTCTGATTTACAGGTCAGGGTTCAGTGTAATACCTAATTTGGGTTTGAAATATAGTTAAATTGATAATTTGGTTTTATTTTCCTCTAAATTAGTTAAGTGGGGCAATATTCAGATGGATGAACTTGTTTAATTTTAGCTTGTTGTGTTGTACAGCCCATGTTAGCTGTATGTGAGATTTTTGGATGAGTTTAGTGAGTTTAGGTGGGGCTTCACCCATGGATCAGACTCCAGACCGTTTGCCCTTGCAGACCTCTGAGAGGAGGTCCCCTACCCCCCTTCTCCCATGGTCCACTGGTGGCGGGGGCTTACCTGTTGATTGAGCTGTGTGATTCTTGCATTTGCCCATTGTGCTATTAAACTCATACTAAATTAGTGATGTTAGGCTGTGTGAATTAATGGTAGTTTATAATTTATATTACAATTGAAATTGTGGAGTTAAACAGGGTAACCAATTAATTAAGAGATGTAATTTATGTGAGATGTTCAAACTACAACTGCTTCAAAGTAATGATATATACAATAAATCACTGAAAACATAGGTTTGGATGACAGGAGACTAACTGCACATAACTGCAACTACAAGGTACCTCTGAAAAAATGAGAAAATTGGTGCATGTGGGACATTCTCATAAATCACTCGAACACTCCATTTAGGAATCAATCTGTTAAAAGGAGTGGTTCTTGCACGAGGCCCAATGGTTTAATATGAGCAGAGCTGTAAAGTGAACTTATCCTTGAAATCATGTTTGCAATAAATGCAAAACAATAAACATGTCTGTTTGTTATGAATAACTAAACTACAAAGTACATGAATTACTAAATTGCTGCTTTTCACTTATATCTGCTGCTGCTTTTAATGAATCTTTTATTGAAATGTTCACGGCTTACCATGCCCTGTTGTAATATTAATAACATGAAGCAATGAATAAATTGGATCCCATGTTATTTCCTGCACATTAACGAACAATGCACATCATAAACACCATCTTATCTCTTTTTCACCACAGGCATTACAAATGTGCTCAACTCATTCATATAGTAATCCACTAAATCTCTCCCAGCAGCATCCCAAACACTGTGGCACACAAACACACTCAGACCCCCCCCATCACTTTCCAACCAAACCACACTAACCATTTGAAATTTTAACTTTTTAGTGCAATTTGACTCATTAATAATGAAAGTTTGAGCACATAATGACACTTGGAGCAAATGTGTCCTAGAAAAACTCTAAAAAGCCACTTAGTACACATCAAACATATTTCAATGCAGGGATATGTTTCTTCTTGCAGATCTGGAATTGTGTCAGTAAGTGCAACTGGTGTGAAATTTGTGCCAAATCAATATGCTAATCCATGTCAGATTCTCTGTAACAACCCCAAGCGCACAGGAAAAGCTAAAAGTAAAAGAACAATGCTCAACTTTAGACCTGTAAAATTTGACAGTAAACCCCATTTCTGCTTTTTAGTGCCTTCTATTTGTTATATTAATATGCTATAATATATCAAGTGATTTAAATACAGTACATATTGTTTACTTTGTGTCAAATGAACAGATCGGGAGGATCACTTGCATTATGAGGGAATGTCAGCAACATTTTGGCCATGTGGCACATTTTTCTTGGCACAATCCAGCACACAGGTGCCTCAGTGTTGAGGACCCCAGCAGCTGGAGAAGGCCAAGGGAATGCCAAAGTTTCACCTGGCTGAAGCAGATAGATAGCTACTTTCAAGAGGTAGGGATGGACCCGGGTATCTGCCTGGGTGGTTGCCATCCAGGACCCAAGGTGGTTCCGTAGTGTAGTGGATGCAGCAACGCATTGCACCACTGCATGCTTCAAGACCTGACTTGACCTGACATATTGTTGCTTTCATTAACAGACTAAGCAGCTCAGCCCACACTTCCCTATCCTCAGCCAGGCCCTCTAACTCCTCTTGGGGAATCCCTAGGTGTTTCCAAGCCAGCTGGGTGATGTTATCCCTCCAGCTTGTCCTGGGTCTTCCCCGGGGTCTCCTCCCAGTTGGGTGTGCCTGAAAGACCTCCCTATGGAAACAACCAGGTGACATCCTCACCAGATGCCCGAAATACCTCAGCTGGCTCCTATCGATGCGAATAAGCAGCAGCTGTACTTCGAGTTCTTCATGGATATTCGAACTTCTCGCCCTGTCCCTTAGTGTAAGCCAAGATACCCTATGGAGGAACCGCATTTCCACCACTTGTATTAGCGACCTTGTTGCTTCAGTCACTACCCAAAGCTCAAGACCATAGGTGAGGATAGGAACATAAGTTGACTGGTAAATCGAGAGCCTCACTTTCTGGCTCAGCTTTTTCTTCACCATGCTGATGCAGTGTCCGCAGGACCTCAGACGCAGCACCGATCCATTTATCAGTCTCTTGTTGCTTTTAACAAGGATTAATTTCCTTATAAATTATATCTGAATTTTAGAACCAAGTATTCAGTCAATAAACAACATTTCAAGCGTTAGCAGTTTATGCACCAACTAGGCCAGATCTGTTTGCACTCCGAGATACAGTTTACATTGCAGCCTTTGAAACAGGCTCGCTTAGCATGCAGAACACACAGAGAGGACAAGATTCAGATTCACTGCTTTCTGAAATTTGGTCAAAAAAAAAAAAAACTTGGAAAGCTTCTGTGTGTTCATCTCAGCAATTCACTCCTCTTTTTTTCTTGTTGAATAAGCGTCAGGTCTTAGCTTGCAAAGACGTTGCCAGTTGTCATCATCCTTGGTCACATGCATGATAGAATCAATTTTGGTCATGCACCGTTTCTGAAAGTCTTCCTGACAAAATATGTTGATATTGAGAAGGGTCGATCTTGATTATCCGCGACGCACAGTCTGAAATGCATAGCACAATCAATTTGGGAAATATCTGACTCGTTTGTATTATTAGACGGGTGCGTAATCTGGGCGCAAAGATAGGCACCGGCGCAAAGGGGCGGAATTTATCTTCTTCATTCGTCATGGCCGTGTTTTGGGCATATCATGAAATAAACCATTCAGAGTGTCACCTGTCATTCACTTTAAGACAGAGCGCACCAGGTGCACAGCGCTCTGGTACTGAGAAAGCGGACACAAATGAGAGGTTTTCTGGTAATTCATGGATCTATGCCAACCTGCCAGAGCGGGCCAGCACACAGCGGCCACCATATCTTCCTGAGGTGAAGTTTTGTATTTTTCCATAAGTGCTTACTTTTATTTCATTTCATGGCTGTTTTCAATTCGTTGTGTGTAAAAGCAGGGTGTACATGCGTCATGAACCTGCTTATGTAAGGCACATCTGAGTGTTGCACCCTCTAAACAGCAGAAATGCATTGTGCTGGACTTCAGACCAGGTGTTTGCTCATCTATTTTGCATCCGTGTTCTACTGCCAGATGATAACAACGCATCGCCACTGCTCCTAACCACACCTCATTTTTAGACCAACCCACCCATAGGTGGTGCACAAATTAGCACAATTCTACACAGTATTTACATGATTGGGTGCTGGGCATGAAAACCACAACAGCTCCGGGTGGAAACTACCATCAATGCTTGCATTGTGCTGTGCACTATCGAATGGCATTTGTTTCACTATTAAGCAAACAAGTTAACAGAAATCCAAGCAAAAAATGCAGCTTTGAAAACCCAAAAAATGCAGCTTTGAAAACAAAAATAAGGCTACGTTCAGACTGCAGCCTCAAGTGACCCAAATCCGATTTTTTTGCCCCTATGCGACCTGTATCTGATCTTTTAATGACAGTCTGAACGACACAGATCCGATTTTTTCAAATGCGACCCAGGCCACTTGGATATGTGGTCCTAAAACCGATACATATCCGATCTTCTGACATGCGACTTCAGTCTGAACGACCAGGTCGCATTCATCCGACCTACACGTCATCAACAATCATCATCGTCATCAACTGCGCAACAAAATTATGAATGAACTCCGTGTCAGTGAAGCAACTCACGTCAGAATCCCACCACGCTTGGCTGCGACTCCGCACCCACACGTTTCTGTGAATGGACGTTGCTGCCACTGCCCCACAAAACGCCATGGCCAAAAACCTGGCTCTTTTCCTCCTTAGCCTTCTCACTGAAATAAATATGTTCTGCATGTGCTGGCTC